>CARXXK010000782.1:0-302524 GCA_949089665.1 Macrosiphum euphorbiae
CAACCTGACGCATGTTCCTGAAACGAATATATTATATAATTATGTTAAACCCACTCCGCATGATGTGTACAAATAATTGTGAATTTTGATTGCAAAGAGCTGAGAATAAATCATATTACCTAAAATGTATTAATCAATAGTAATTGGTGTATTAGTGTATCAGTGATTGTTTGAAATAATCGTATATTATGTGTAATTAAAACATCCGATCATTCAATCCATTTAACTCTATATCAGTAGCGGTGAGAGTATAATCTATACTAAATATTATATATTATAAATCTTCCATGCGCGGTCAAAAGGGCTTAACACAAAAATACACATTTTGAGATTGGTATGTGTTTTATCTCTAATAAATATGAATTATTTTTTGGTAAAATCGGATTAAGTCAATATTTTTTCCTCTTTAAGTTATAACACTTATCATTTATCATATCCAATTTGGCGTTTAATTTTATTGTAAAATATTACTTTAATTTTTATCAGTTTGATTTATCAATTACAATGTTTATTATATAATTTTAATACATATATCTGTCAGCCCTTTTGACTTAACCCCTTTTGGCCGCGCACGGAAGAAATATTTGTGTGCCTGTGTGTAGGTGTAATAAGCGTAGAGAATCACATTCAATGTGTATAAAATGTATTATTAAATGTACCCCAAGATAGTTTTACTTCAAATTCATATAAATATGTTAAGTCATAAACATCCAAGCCCTATGTCATATTTAATGTTATATCATTAGTACCTTAGGTATTTCAAATAACTAATAAGGAGGAGTTAAGAAAACTATTTGCTATGTATACATTATTTTAAATCATTATTAAGTCTATTATATTGGTAAATGTTTTTTTTTTTTTTTTATCTACTGTAAGAAAGGTATGTGTAAAATGTATTTACTGTAAGGCTAAATTCACATTCCTAGTGTTCATAAATACAATAGTTTGAGTTTTCTTACATAAAAGCCATTGCGTACGGATTGATGCCCCGCAGCAAACCGTCCAATAAACCCATCACGATTTCGCACAGTTCACGATTTGCCCGTCGTGCAATATCGAGGCGCCGGTGGTTGGCTTCTACGGACTCCAAGAAATACAACTGACAGTTGTACGCATTTTCCGGGGCAACGGCCACCTCATGATTGGTCGTCCGATATGTCTGACCGTGGACAATAAACACAGGCGGTCCCCGCCCTGGCAAACGCCTGTCGTGTGCGTCGGAGGCAAACGCAGCGAATGCCAGTAGGTTGTTGAACCGGCGAACTTCAGCTCGGAATCTTCGACCATCCTGCGAATCATCTATAAACAAACTCTGTAATAAATATGGTACTGGTAACAACGCGTGTTGTCCTGCAGCGACCACTTGGCCGTTGTTACAACACGTGGAGAAGTGACCCCGGGTTGTTTGCTCGCCACTGAAGTGGCGGGCGTAACAATGTCTACAGACTCTGTCCAGTGCTCCCACGTAGTGCCGCTCTGGAAGCGGGTGTGTTACGCCCGCATGCCGGTTTATCATTGGCGCACGACCTATGGGTAGTTCGACCACTACCACGTACTCGATATCTTCTACCGGGTAGTCGTCCTCCACCCCGTCGTCGACCACTTCCACTTCCTCGACCATTTCCACCTCATATACCACTTCCACTTCCTCCACTCCGACGTCGACCATTGCCACCTCCTCTGCCACGTCCTCAATCCCATCCATCTGGACTTCTGCCACTTCCACCACTTCCACTTCACCATTTCCCACCACCTGACGGTCGACCACTTCCATGTCCTCCATCCGGGCCTCCTCTCCATCCACGTCATCCATCTGGACCTCCACTCCTTCTACTACCACCATCTGGACCACCACTCCTTCCACGTCCTCCTCTACATCCGCGTCATCACCAAGTACCTAAAAGTTAGGTCCAGTTTAGTGTAGGTACAATATTAAGGTATTTATAATTGTAAGTAGGTAATTAAATTTACAATATTATGTTTGTGCATTGAACGTCAAAATCCATACTCAAAGAGAACTGCTGTACTAACGTATTAGTAACAACGTCTAATAAAAACTAACAGTAGAGTGTATATAGTGTATATGATTACTATGTAAACATAGGTAATCTATAGTTTGTGGGTAATGTAGCATGGTTAAGTGCATTTATATGAAATTATATAAGCATTTAAATATCATAAACGTGTCTAAGAGTACCACATATGAAATGATAACAATTAAAGGAGAGTAGACAGTTTAAGTCAGTAGTAAATAGTATAAGTATTTTGTTCATTGCTTGTAAACACTCATAATAAAAGTTAAAATACAGTGAGTTGAATTTTTAATGGCTGTGTGTTCATACATATTTAATATAATCTTGTATTGGTTAGGTGTAATGTGCTCATGTGTTATACCGTGTACACTCATATGCAATAAGTGCATTTATATGAAATCCTTATAGGATAAGTTGAATGTAAGGTTTATGTCTTCAATGAGATAAGATCAAGTACACCTATATCTATCACCACTATAAATAAAGTAAAGAATGTATTGAACACTATGATAAAACACCTAATATGTTTGGTTGAATAAACTATTAAATCCAACCACAATAACTTGATAGTTATAACTTGAGTTTATAGTAGGTACAATATTAAATATCAAATATTTTTTTTTGTGCATTGAACGTCAAATCAATACTCAAAGCTTAACCTAACCTTAATAGGTACAATCTTTTACATTGTATAATCTAAAATTGTCATTGTAGTAAACAGATAAACTGAATTTTAACTTTAAAATCAAGAGCCAATCAAAAAACAAAGAAATTCACAGAAGAATGTATAATTGGTTGCGCATTCATGCATAGTTATAATCTTTCTAACAACAATAACTTTGAAACATTGTAAAAACGTATTGCAATGTATAACAGTAAGTTTTCTTTCTAAGAGTACTACATATCTAGTACACAACTTACAAATGACCTAGGTCAGTTGGAAGTAATGGTAGTAGTAGTAGTAGTAGTAATGGTAGTAAGATGTAAGAAAATGTTTAAGTATTTTGTTCATTGGGTGTGTTGTGAATACCATTAATAAAAGTTAAAATACAATGAGTTGAACTTTTAACGGTTGTGTGTTCATACACAAAAGTAAGTGTATGTACTCATATGCAATAAGTGCATTTATATGAAATATTTATATTATGATAAGTTGAATGTAAGGTTTATGTTACACCAATAAAATCATACATGGTCTCCAATGTGATAAAATCAAGTACACCTATATCTATCACCACTCTATGTATCAAATAACACACATAAGTAGTAAATAATATGTTACACTGTGTTACAAATAAAGTAAAGAAAGTGATGAACACAACGATAAAACACTTATCCAGTACCTACACAATTCGCAAAAAAAGGAGAGTTTAGTAAAGAGTCTAGTAACCTACCTACTTTGTGTAGTAGTAATATTAAGAAAATGTTAATTTATATAGCAAAACGTGAAGTATCCTGTTTAGGTCAAAGTTGATATATAAGTATAGTTGTAAGTTAATCTAGGTATCAAATTTTAGTCAATGTATGAGCTTGACCCAGCGTTTGTTATGCAACTGAAATCTGAAACAGTGGCAACACAATTGAATGTCGTTAAAGTTATTCTACAATTTGCTTTCTACACATACAATTATAATATAATAAGCTGAATGGAATTCTTATGATAAAATAGACATTTAGTTTTCAAGAATGTTGCACCGAGCCAGTACAGTATTGTAAAGTATGAGTAGGTATAGCAGAGTAACCTAAGTTATGTACAGAAACAATTTATATAATATGTATATCTAAGATCACAGTGAATATTAACACGGAATAAACGTAAACAAATCTATTGTATTAACTTTTGAAAGAATATAAACATTTCTAAGAGTACCACATGTTAAATGATAAAATGCCTATCTAGTACACAACTTACAAATGACCTAGGTCAGTAGTAAGTAGTGGTAGTAGTAGTAGTAGTAGTAAAAAAGAGTGTGTTGTTCATACATAATTTAATATAATCTTGTGTTGGTTAGGTATTACCGTAACAATAACAAACATTAAAAAACTCTATAACAGTAAGTGTAGTATACTCATATGCAGTAAGTGCATTTATATGAAATTATATAGGTATTGAAATCTCATAAACATGTCTAAGAGTACTACATAAAAGTTAAAAAAACGGTGAGTTGGACTTTCAATGGTTATGTGTTCATACATATTGAATATGATCTTGTGTTGGTTAGGTTTATTTATTAGACGATAAAAGTTGATCGTAAGGTTTATGTCACACTAATAAAATCATACACTTATTTTTTTAAAGAGTCTTCAATATCACCACTATATATCAAATAACACACATCAGTAGTAGATAAATAATAGGTCACACTGTAGTACAAACAAAGCTAGTTGTATAAATAAAGTTAAAAAAATGTGTTGAACACTGTTGTTTAGTAGTAATATGAAGAAAGTGTAGGTAAGACACTACTTGTTGACATTTTGAATGTGAAATGATAAAATAAAGGCGAGTAGACCTAGGTACTAAGTAAGCAGTAGTATTAGTATTTCGTATCATAATCATGTGTAACTACTGTAAATATTATTATTATCTGTAATATGCAAACTTTTATTGTAATTTATGTAGATGCTGTTATTTAATTAATATTGTTATGTAATTTAATTAAACGATGGCGGACCGGCGGGAAAGCAAAGCATATAGGCAGTCCCCCACCAGGTTGGACGATTCAGATAAAAAAAAAAAGTAGTAGTAGTAATATTAAGAACTGTGTAAGTAAACGTTTAAGTATTTTGTTTATTGGTTGTAAATACCCATAATAATGAAACAGCAATATTGTTTGTAATTTTTTAAAAAATAAAAGCAATAACAAAAAAGAGTATAATTTAATACAGAATGTTAACCAACAACAATAACTAAATGCAAGTAGGTACCTTTTGGATTTGGTTTGCACTCTAGTAGGTATAGTACCAAACTGTAGCCATTGTAAAATACCTGCCACCTGGGTATATTCACACTTTATGAGTTGTCAAGTTATAACGTATAGTAATGTAATGATCAAGTGAGCGAATCGTATGCAGTAGGTGCAGCCCGGCACTATTTGTTCAGTACAGCGGTCAAATGTTGTATTTTGGTTGTTACTCACTACTGATGGCACTGCTCCAGCAATGAGTCGACGGCGAAATACCGCGCCTGCGTAATCACGACCAGGAACGAAATGCCTCGAACAAAGCTTGGAGTTATTCGTTATTCGTAGAGGATTGACACCATTGTTCTCGGCGAACATCACCCACTGACGCTTCTGAAAGACATTCGCTGGAAAACTAATACAATAATTATTGTATTATGAATTATTATGTATTTTAATCTCAAAAGTCATCGTATATATTATGTAAATGCACTTACCCATGCACTGAAACGCCATCGACGCCATCCACGTTGCCACAAATCGCACAATGCTTGACCATCGTTATATTTACCTAAAAAGATATAGAATAACATTTTGAAAAGGTAACGGCCAAACATTTTATATATTATTATAATAATAATAATATTATAAGTAAAACTCCGTGTTCGTGTAATGGAATTGTCTTATCAGTACCTATGTTATCAGTGAATAATCCGGTGTTGTGTGTTTATTTTTAGAAATGCAGTAAATTGTATTATTCTTACACGGTAGGTATAAAATATTATTACGTGTACATATACAGTATCGAGTTCGAGTATGAACTAAACAAAATTAACATACTATATTACTATTTATAAATATGGTCTCGTAAGTCGTAACTGCAAAAAGCGTGGCTTAAAGATTTTTGCGCACGTAGGCGTTCAAGTCTATGTCCGGATATTATGAACACGGCAAGCGGAAATCCAAATGTCGTATTAATATCGAATACGAAACGCGTAAAGGCGGAAATGGCGTGTATATAGTAATAAACAATATCGCGTATACGGAAACGCATCGAATGAAATACGTACAATGTCATGAATAAGCTAGTAGGTACGCGCGGGCTATACAAACGTTATACGATTAATTATTATTATGAATTTCAAAATTGTACTTACCGGTTTTGAAAAGCGCCCAACGCAGAACACAATACGCCAAGAAAAGCTAATATATTATAGGTATAACTGTATAAGCGTTTATATTATGTTTTTCTGTGCGCTTGGGTTGTGTGTTGCATGGGCGTTCGTCACAAGATGACGTTAGACACACGGGCGCGTTTCGCGTCGCAAAAGTTGTCCCCCGCACGTCGTCAACACTCCGACGACCAACCCGTATCAATGAATAATGGTCATACTGTAGCATTGCGTGTATCGTTAATATTATCGTGATTATTGACCGTCCGACACGCATAAAATATAATCGTATGTATTCCAATATAATCCAGGCCATGTTAAAATAATATCAAATACTCATATATATATATATATAGTCCTATCATTATGCAATTTAATTATTGCCAGGCTTGTTAATTGATTCGGATTGTATAGAATTTGCAGCAGTACCTACTACATAGTAGGTATATATTATATATTTCATGTTTTGACGTCCATCAAAGGGCCTCGTAGCCGGCGATCCTACCGCGTCGGACAGCAAAAACGCGATCTTCACGAAAAATAATCGAACCTTCCGACGCATGAATTCATGCCTGTACATTATAGTAATGCCTACTCGATGGCGGCAATTTTGGCCGTCTCGTTTCAGAGAACCCGCTCCGCCCCGGGACTCGATGTGTAGCGGGGAAGGCGAATAAGTCGTCAACGGGGAGGGTAATACCACTAAAACGGGCCAAGACTCGGACTTTAGAAAAAAACGACTCGACGCATGTATTTATACGGTCTATATATAGCGATACCTACACGGTACCTACTCTCGTTTCCGCGACGCCGTACCTCACCGGGACTCGTCTGTAAAAAAGTAAAACATCGCGCCGGCAATACATAAATAAGATTCAAACGGGGAGGGTAATACGACCGAGAGGGGCTAAAACTCGAATTTTTGAAAAAAAAAGACATCGAACTCTTCGACGCAAATATTCACGCCCGTGTAAAGTAATAAAGATACTGTCCGCTCTGCTAAATCATTTGACGGGGAACTCGAATAAGTCTTCGACGGGGAGGTCCGAAGTCCGTAGAGGCGGTAAAACTCGAATTTTGAAAAAAATCGGAACATTTTCGTTAAATATGATAAGACGGAAGTGATGGCGAAACGACGAAAAAAAAAACTCGAGAAAAAAATTCCGATTTTAACACGGCCGCCGCAAATTATCGATAATCCCGGGGACCGGAATCGAACGCACGACCTACGAGTATCCTGACCTAACGCCTAACCTACCGAGCCACCTACTGAGTTGTAAACTGGAGTCAAATCTATGACTATTAAGCCGCGTCGCCGTCCCCGCGAAAGGCGAACGCCGTTTGGACGGCTGTCAAAGGGCGTTTGATCGGGCGATCCGACCGCGTCGGCGAGCGGACGACCGTGTCCGCGGCCCTCGGACGTTCAAAACGCGAGATTCGCGAAAAAAATCGAACCTCGGGACGCATGTATTTATGCCTGTATATATCGATACCCCATCGGTACCTACTCTCGTTTAAGCGACGCCGCTCCTCCCCGGGACTCGTTTTTGAAAAAGTAGGGCCAAGCGGCGACTATAAATTTAGCGGGGAACGCGAATACGGCTCCGACGGGGAGGTCGGACGTCTCGCGAAAGCGCCGAACGCGACTCCAGTCGAAAAAGTCGGGAAAACCGTCGAAACGGCGACGACGCGGCGCCCTCGGCGATCGATTCGTCCGCCGGGGGACTCGTTTTTGAAAAAGTAGGGCCGCGCGTAGGGTATAAATTTAGCGGGGAACGCGAATAAGATCCAAACGGGGCGGTCGATACGCCCTAAAACGCCTAAGACTCGAATTTTCGAAAAAAACGGCAAAAAACGCGCTCGACGGCGAAGCTCGTATCGCACGCGATATCGGCCGCGTTGGGCCCCCCGGGAAAAAAGTAGGGCCGCGCGCCGACTGTAAATTTACCGAGGAAAACGAATAAGGTCCAAACGGGGCCGACCGAGGCCCCGAGGGGGGTATGAGTCGAAAGTTTTGAAAAAAAAATCGTGAATTTCGAGAAATTTCGAGAAAAACGGTGAAAAGCGATAAGAGGAGTGATAACGCAGCGACGGCTCCGCCGCCGCCGGGAGGGCTCCCCATTGGCCGTCCCTTAAGTACGATGCGAAAAAGGACCGCGGGGCGCGCCCTCGGGTTCACGTTTTATATAGTAAGACTAGCTCTCCGAGCGTCGCTGGGGGACACCCCCAGACCCCCGTGAGCGGACCCCGAGTGTTGTCGATTTCGGAAGCAGCGGTGGTCTCGTGGTGTGGTCGTGGGTCTCAGCCGACGCGGTGTATGGGTGATGTGGAGGTCTGGTGATAAGGATGTGTGATAAGGCTAGGACCACTGCGGTTCGACGTGGTAGCCTGTGGTAGCCAGGGCAGAGTCTTTGACAGAATCTTTTCGACGACGCCGCCGGAAATTCGAAATTTGATAAAAAAAATAATATAGTAATTTTTGTGGGTATCTAGCAGTTCGGTCACCTAGAGTGACGTTCACCGTAGTAATAGTATTTGGGGTCTAGCGGGTCAGTCACCTTCCTCGACTTCGGTCGTAGTCACCCTGGAAGGCAATCCGACAATATTCGACGGCTGGGGCACGTCATCACGTATGCAATCCGAAGTCTGGCGCAAAATCAAGTAATAGGTCACATGCAAAAAAAATGGTATTAGTCTTGGTGTCTAGCAGGTCAGTCACCTTCCTCGACGTTGGACGTAGTAACCCTGGTAGGCAATCTTACTCCGTCGGATAGTGCGACGTCCGGGTCAAGGCATAAAAACGCCAAATTACGTAAATCAAAAATATATGAATAATAACATTTCGGGCGCCTGTGCTAGTCGTAAATTGTAATTTATTCGCCGTGATTTGTCGAGTGTCTAGCAAGTCGAGCGGCCACGTGTAATAGTTTTTGTCGTTTATAGTAGTAGAGCGATTTAGAATCGAAACTCGGTCAGCTGATTGGGATGTCGTTTCCCCATGGTCTTCCGAAAAACACGGAAACGTTTCCCCGCACCGACATGATGTCAGACCCAATGTCTCTCGTATCACATAATAGGCGGGAAGTTATCCGCTGATACCGCCGAGTGGATAGACGATAAACGGTCGGTGATAGGGCCTACAGGTTTGGCGGTATTCTGTCGAAGGCGGGAATGTTTGAAAACCATTTTTGCGTGTGTATCAATAAAATCGAGTGATGGTCCTAAGGCATTATTATGAACATATGAAAAAATTTTGCAAAAATGAAATAAGAACGATGGCCAAAAGTGTAAGGTTTAATGCCGTGTTCGAATGAATAATATAAAACTATAAGATAATTAATTTGTCAATACAATAAATTAATTAATCGGCCGTGCGATATCGTTACCCGCATGGGTTACCTGCCTTGACTCTTGTGATTGTCGCCGTTCTAAGACCAAGCACTGCGCCGACGTCCGACTTTAAAATCATTTCATTCCAACGTTCTCAATCAGAAACACGTGAGTATACATTGTATTATAAATTTAATTGGTGGCTTTTTAAAAACCTTTTTTACACCGCAGATCGTAGGTAATTTATCAATTAATATAATGTAACACATGCTTTCCGATTAACGAATTTAATATTTATTTTAGTTTTATATTTAATATTTAATAATACCGACAGATCACTTAAGTTTCGTTTTCCTATACACTTTCTTATTGCTTTTTATTCATCAACTTTAGAAATGATTAACAATGCATAGAACATTAGAGGCAATAGGCGCAAGTGTACATTAGGAGCTTGTTTTTTTAACACGTTTAACGCGGATCGTATAATAGTAGGCTAGTATTGTGCGCAACACGTGATTTATTGCTTTATTTTACCATCCATTTTTTTTATTTCTTTTCATTTATTAACTTTAAAATAAGTACATTAGCTTGTTTTCGACACATCCAACGAGGATCGTATTTATGAATGAATATTTAAACTTAGAGGGCTTACTTTTTTGTAAGCACCTGCCCACGCTTATTCGGCAAAAGTAGTTAGACGTTTATACTATGTGTACGCACAAGGTCTGAGAGAAAAATCAAATAATATATTGTGCTGACATCCGCTGAATGTTTCGTCTTTTCTATTTTAGAATGAACAATTATATACCCGTTTATAAGGGCCGGTGACAAACGGGCGGTTACGAATGGTCGGCGGTGGCAGACCCGCCACCGCCGGCCGTGACCGCCACCGCCGCTCGCCATACGCGGCCCTGGACCGGCAGCATATTAACATACCATACATTGCTACACGACCGGTCGTTTCTGATTCTCTCATTTCAAATAGCCCGCTTTAAATTTTAATATAATCATTATCATATTATCGCGTTATCAATCATAATATTGTATCACATACACGGTTTAAGATAAAGATATTGTAATTGTACATTTTTTTTTAATAATTTAACATTTTCGGACTTAAATTATACCCTTTTTATTTTTTTAAAAGACATGTAACATAATTAGGTACCTTATACCTAATATAGAATGAAAATAAAAATATATTTTAAATGTATTAATGACCACGTCCATGGGATTTTGCATTTGGTAAGTTAGCGTTTACATTACTGCCAAGATTTCTTTTCCTTTTTTTTATACCAGATTCACATTTAGCTGGTCGACCTGATGGTAACTTTACTTCCTCTTGTAATATTTGTGACGCCTAGCAATAGAAGTCGGTTGGACAGACATTTTTGCACCAGATCTCTTTCGTAATGGTACCGATACATTTCCAGCTGTATGCAAGAATGTCTCCATTGTCCTCACTTGTAATTTTTTTTAATCGTGCTCAAGAGTTTGTATTCCAGAAGAAGATGAACCATACTTTGTGTCATTAAATTTCATTAATTTTAGTATATTCTGAATAGCATTACAAGTTTCTTTATTTGTGTCGGCCTCTGCTATCTCGTGGCTTAAAGAAGATTGCATTTTATCTATTTAATTTAATTTATGGACATATTCAGAATTTTTATTTTTCTCAACTTATATTCTTTCATCATCAGGGATCACTACAGTCTGAGCAATATTATAGTTCTCTACATAAAATGGTTGAAAAAAATCAATTTTTAGAGATTTATCTCCTGATGCTAGCATAGCAATTTCATGTCTATCTTGAGGAGTAACAGGAGGGAAATTGTTTGACATTTCATCATAATGTATATATACTGCACATTGATGTTTGCAAAATTTACCATACTTCCCAATTGAACATGAACAACAACCAGCTTCTAAATTAACATCATAAGTACTTAAAGGATTTTTTTCACTTGGAACAATATAATTATTTTGTGCGCTATGAATAATTTGATTTTTTTTCACATAATTTGCCTTCTTAATTAATGTGTCCAAGAAAATTCTTGCTTCTCTATTTTTTGGATTTCTACAATTGGCAAATGTCATTAGTCGCCTACCGTAATGTTCTTCCAACACAGTGCAAGTGAAATCTAATAATGCAATAACATTATAGGCTTTAACTCTTGAGAGTACTGTATCCTTAAATATGCGTACTGTAATCTCAGAGTAATTGTTTGTATGATGAACTCTATTAGACTCATTCCTCCAAGCCAAACACCATTTTTGTCGACCATCAAATTGGTCTGTAATGTATTTAGTCCATTTTGGATATTCTGAACTGTTTATGGCACTATTAAAATTATATTCAGCAAGTTTTACTGTATCTGCATACAAAATATTTTGAAAATGTTTCATTAATATTGGTCGCTTATTTTGAGGAATATTATTTTTGGAATCCCAAAGCCAACGCCAAACTGCCTGACAAACATGAAATATACATAACAAGTGATCACTTTCAGGCCAAGTATTTTTAATTGCATTTATTTCTGCTTGAGCATTATCAGTAACAAAAATTTTAGGCCAGGCTATGCCACCAAAACATTTTAAACACACTCTCTAAGCAAATTAAATCCCGTACTATATGCTAAAAAAGATTGACCTGTATAAATAAAATAAATTGATAACAAAATGTATTAAAAAAATTTTCAACACTATATATTTAAACAAGAAAATTGATTAGTACAATTTATTTACCTTTTGTAATTATAATTGCTAATGGTACCGCTCCTGCTGCACATGGAGTTAATATAAAGGTTATTGAATGGTTTTCAGCGTCACATGCACTAGTGCTATCAACAAATACTATACCACTTGAAGATTTTAATTCATGAGCTCTTTGCATAAGAGGAGTAACAATAAGAAGAGCAAATGGATCTTCGACAAATTTGACAATTACATTTTGTTCTGAATATATATTCAATTTTTCTTTTAATTTCTAAGAAATAATAATGCAAAATAGAATAAAACAATGAATTATATTAATATATTATTGCATAGGTATTGATAATAGTCACCCTATTTGACCTACTTCAATCATTCCAATTCCAGAACGTGGACCCAAGTTCTTAATTCTCCATTCATCATGCCAATACTGAACTGTTCTATATGTTGGATTAATAGCTCCATTTGCTAAGTCTTCCAATGAAAAATTATCTTTTAACTCCAAAATATCCTCATGATACTTAAGAGCTTCAGAAATTCCCATATTGGAACTGAAGTACTCAAAAAATGTATTTTTTAATTTTAAGTCTGCTGGTATAAATCTTAAAGTTTCAGCAGTATCTAAACTATGCGTGTGTTTATTATTTATAGTTATAATTCCACGAAGTCCATTCTAGAAAATAAATTATTTTAAAATTTGTGATTTTTATAAACTATTAAGCAAATTTATTACATACTTAAATATTTTAGATTCTGAGCGGTGAGATGAAGCTAGTAGTTTTACAATGATGTTTATTTTTTTATTTTTTTTTATTCTGTAAACAAGAAGGAGTGCTTCGATTTCCATATACAAAAAAAAATACACACACATTGTAAGTCAACACATTCATTGCTCCGCTCAGAATCTAAAAATTAACTTTATAAAATAAAAAATAAATATATTTACAGATAAATGTTGTATTATTTTATAATTTATACTACCTATAAAAAAAATTATAATTTAATCAAATTATAGACGTTATTTAAAAATATGAGGGTTTCCATAGATATCTGTTGCTTAATTTTTTTATTACAGTTCTTAGTAAAAGGTACAGGCATTTACTCTTTAAACTTTAGGTTATTAGTTAATTTTACATAACAGATTACACTAATTAACAAAATCTTTACAAATTTCTAATAATATCTATTATCTATTATATTAATATCTTAATTATCTAATAAAGAGTGTGTGAGGTTAACCACCGTTACACTCTTGGGAAGTAAAACTTCTTTCATAAGTATTAGTGCTCATGAATTAGGGAGAGTGAGAAAAATCAATACAAAAAAAAAAAACACATGGTTATATAATATATACTACATTTGTTTTAGGTAAAGGTCGAGATTCATCTCGATTTAGTTTTGATTTTTTTGTAACTCCATATTCACATTCCTCGGCTTTCTTTTTACTAATAGTGTATTCTGAAATATTGAAATATGTTCATAATCAGTAATCGTTATATATATATATACAAAAAAAAATTGTGTATATATATATATATATAAACCGTTAAACAAAATTTTTGTAACAACTATCACTATAGAAACTGACGTACACAAAATACTTATATATATATATATGCGTTTCATTTTTTGTGACAATTTTTTTTTCATCTAGAAAACAAGGCACAAAAAAGAAGTTTTACTTAAAAAAAAAAAACGCTACTTTATTTGTTGACAAACTTATAATAAAAAAAAAACTCAAACTCATACTCACCTTTATAAAAGTGTCTGATTTTCTAGTTGCTAACGTATCAAGCTTTATAACACAAGTAATAGTTGCAGAACAGTTAGCATTTTTAGAATTACCTTTTTTTATTTTCTTCCCTAGACACTTTTTGGAAAGTACTATGATGACAAACAAATTTTTTTCTAAAAAAAATAAATAATAGGTAGATATTGTATAAGTAGAGTATATTTAATATTACTATAAGCAAACGTATGAGTAGGTACATGGAACAAATTTCAATTTAATTTTTCAAAGATATTTAATCACGATCCTTATGGACATTTACAAGCCCAGTATTTAATATTCAATATCAAAACATTTTACTTCGCCCTATAACGTTGAAATATATTACCTAATTGGGATACTTTTATTAAATTCATTATAATATGTACCTATAGACCATAGGTAGGTAATTATATTGTATTTTAGTAACTCAGAAACTACTCATTTTAATGTTGATTTATTTAGATACAATTTCAATTATCTATCTTCTGAATAATTTAAAGTAATATTTTGTTTCTTTTTAATTTTCCTCATTTAAAAACAGATTTGTGTCACCACAGAATGATTCCTCTTAAAGTGTAACAAAAAATCTAAGGTACCTATTCAAAATTATTGTCTTTAGACTTTGAAGATATTTAAAAATTACAAAAATCAGATGTTGAATAAATGAATTATTGATAAATAATATGTGGATATGCTTTCTGAATTTTCCTCACATATTGACTAAAATAAAGGTACAGGGGAAAAAAAATGTTGTAAAACAAAAAAAATTCAACTTGTTGACTGATTTTATTAGGTACTCTTAAAAATCTTATGAATCTATAATTAATAATACATCTAAATAATCTAATAACATTCTACATATTTTGAAATAATTAAGGTGGATTTATACAAATTCACCTTGGCAATAATATGATATTCAATCAATTATGTACATTTTCACATTATCTATGTTATTATAATATTAGTTAAATTATATAATAATAATTTTGAACAATATTAGAATTCTATGAATTATAAACACAAGTTACAAAGTATTATAATGCTGATATTTTAATACAATAAATAAGGCAATAGATAGGTTAAGTTAAAACTAATTTAATATTTCAAATAACTAATAAATTACCTACTTAGATTATTACCTAACAATTAACATAATACTTAATAGATAAAATATATATGTACTAAAAGTGTAAAATCTTATTTAAATTCAAGTATAACAAAGTTCATATAACATATTATTATAATATCCTCATGCTATATAAAGGTGGGCAAGCTAATAACAAAAACATAACTTTAATTGGTTAAATATTAGGTCAACTTTTAGATTGTAACCATACCTAATAGTTAACATTAGATATATTTAACATTTTAACTAGGCACTATAAAAGTTTAAAGTTAATATGAAAAAAAATAACTTAACTCAGTTAAACAGAAGTTAATTAGTTTTTAATTAACACATATTATGTCACATATATAGTGATAGTGAAACTTTAAAATTTTTTAAAAATATAATGACTAAATATTTTGTTTTCTCAGATAAAAAAAAATCTAATATTCCGTCTTCTGACACACTAGCAGTAGTGATTTAATTAATTAGTTTTAACAGTTGCAGTTTTATATACCTACCTATAAGTAAAGGGTTAATCTATTGTCAAAGATAGAAATATAAACAATTAAAATGTTTATGTATATGGAATAGGTCATCAATTATAAAATATAGATAATAAAATAAAATAAATTAACTTTTTAACTTGTTAATGCCCACCTTTAACATAAGTATTGTTGTTCAACTTCCAACCCTGTACTGGGTACCCACATTCATTGTATAATAATCATGTATAAAAAAATTTTAAATACAATGTATAATTAACAGACACAATAGATATTAACAAAATGTTTGGAAATATAGCAGAGGTAATAATCTATCAATTTTTAAAATATTTTTATGTTAAAACTAGAAAACATTTACAATACCTATTAATAGTATAATAAACAATATTTAATATAATGCTACTATACTTTATAATATGTACTTATAATGAAATAAATGACTTTAAAAGGAAGGTACTAACGAACAAGTAATTTTTTTCCATTTGGCATAGACGATCTTGAGTTCCATTTTAAATGGTTAATTTTTCCAAATTCAGCAACCCAATTATACAATCATCTAAATTTGTTAAACTTGATCTACATTTTATAAAGTTTTCACTTTTTTCTATAATAACATTAGAGTAATTCGTTGGTAAAATCATGTTAACTTGCCACCTTGGTTTAACTTGACTATACTTAAATAAAGTAAACTTTACTTTATCAAGAGGTGAATTTCAACTTTCAATATTCAATTCTATGATTAATATTCTATTTCTATGTCTCTATGATATAATTATTCTATGATAATATTTAAATATTATAAGCAAATAATATGATAATGATTATATTAAAATTTAAAGCGGGCTATTTGAAATGAGCCAATCAGAAACGACCGGTCGTGTAGCAATGTATGGTATGTTAATATGCGGACCGGCACCGCCGCGCGCCATCCACGGACCGTGACCGCCACCGCTGCTCGTCATCCGCCGGCCACGACCAGCACCCCAACCGCCGCCCGTTCGAAGAAGGCGAACAGAAGTAAGTAAATAGGTGATAGGTACAATTAAAATGTTTACTATTAACTAACGCTTACATCGTGTTTCAGGATGTTATAGGTGCCAAAAAAGAGGGCACACGGTCCGGCAATGCCTCGGTAAGTGTATATCGCAGTTTAATAATAAATTAAAAATGATATTAATAATGTTTGTTATATTTATAGCCCCCACACGCCAGCACGTGAGAGGCAGCAGGGAGTCTCCTTGAAAGGTCGGCTTCCGCGGCGCCCACCCCAATCGCGACGTCGACCCCGACGTCGTCACCCGTAAGTAATATCTTTAAACCTAATAGCGCTAAATAAATACAAAATTGTAGGATATGAATGAAAGTGGACCAGCCCACATGTGGTATTGGATAGACCACTGCAAGTTGTGAATTTGAGAATAGCTTTTAATGCCATGTTTAAAATGTTAATTATATGAATTATATAAATTGCAGACGTTGTATGAATCGATGGCTGGTGCGTCTTGTGCCTCGGCCCTTGCCCAGCTAGAGGGGCTGCTTCTCAACACCGTAAGTTGTCAATTGGAGAATTTTATTTAATGCCATTATCCTAACAATATTCTTTTCCCTTTAATATTTTGCAGATGCGATGAATAAACAACTTTTATTTTCACATGTCTTGTTTTTATTTCCTACCTTAATATAATAATCATGGTCAACACATTAGTTAATATTAGTAGGTACCCTATGTGTTAGGTTTAACATTTCAAGAGGTTTGATGTAAGCCGGTATTTTAAAATATGTTTATTTGTGTAATTATGTATTTAAATATTTTTTGCCATTGTTAGATGTGTATAAGAGCAATAGGCAGTGTAATACAAAGAACATAGATATCCAATTATATGCCATATGTTAAACATTATAAAATGTGATATTTTTTTAAAAAGAAAACACATTTTTACACCAAGGAAAGTAGGTACCTGCTAGATATTCTATCAGAAACAAAAGAATAATTAAATAGTTAAACATTTAATACTTTAAAAACCAAAATGCAATATTTTATAATCTTAATTTTTTCATATTTTAAATTGTTTAAAATACAATGTCTAAAACTCTCAGAAAACTTAAAAAAAAAGAATCAAAATAAAAAAAAATAAATTTGTAAAATTAAGTTACTGCTTTATTCATTGCGCACGTTGAATAGTAACAACATAGTAAGCCGAAATTTGGGTGTATGTGATTTATTGTTGTTAATATAATATTATCTATTCGTGCTCCAATCTCATGAAGTGTAGCAAAAATGATAATATTTAAAGAATAAGAGACCCTGTCAACGATTTTTGTCTTTTATAATTACTAAAATGTATTTATCTTAAATTAGATAATTTTTGCGGAAGTATAGCGAAAGCAGTCCCCGCGGTGCCGTCGGTTTAAACAGTAAAAAAAAAAAAAGTAATTTATTAAAAACCCATTAAATATGCATGTTATATGCATTTATGAACCAATATGCAATAATCCTCTAAATATGCAAAATATGCAATATACAATTTGGTATTTAAATTCAGTGTGAGATGAACAGCCGACATTTTGAAAGTTTCTAGACTTAGTACAAATATGCAAATGCATATAAATCCGAGCTCTAAATTCATTATAATACGGTGATGATACAAATAAAACGTTAGGTTGGGTTAGGCTATTAAACATAAGTCATGAGTCGCCTTGCAATATTTTTTTTATTCTTACATAGACGTTACAAATTATCAGAAAATTACATAAGTAAAATACAGTAATATTAGCTTATAGTATTGAATTGTGTGAAATAGTAGTATGATATGTATGTAATAATACATAGTGATGATACAATTAAAACGTTACGTATCAAACGTAACAATACAGTCTACTTGTGATAAAAGGTGTTACAACGACTATTAAATAGATACAAAGTAAAAACAAATGTAAAAAGTAACTTAATATAATATTTCGATTGTTATAAAAAGTTATTCATACTAACACGAATATTAAAGTAATAGTAGAGAGCTTATAATAACAATAATTGGTAGTTGAATACCAACTATAATAATATTATATGAACAGATATTTAGATTATTATAAAAAGTTAGACATAATAGTGAAAACATATTATTATATTGTATTAATAATAACAATTGGCTGTTAATAAAGTATAAAACAAAATGTAGTACAATCACAGTATAGGATTGTGAATACAATGTCAACTATAATAATATTTATATTTTATATTAACAGATAAAAAGTTATTCGTTGAGACATAAATTGTGGTTAAAAGTTATAGGCATAGACATAAAAGTTAAAGTTAAGGCGCCAGACTTGGGTAAAATACTTTTTAAAAGTATTTTAAATACATTTTCCGAATACTTAAAAAAAAGTATTCAGAGTATGTATTCGAATACTTTATGATAATAATATTCCTAAGTATTTGGAATACTTCACAAAAAGTATTCCAAATATTTTTTTTAGTAGATTTAGATTTCAATATCAAAAATATTATTTTTTTTTTAATTCTTTGTTTATAATTGAACATTATTATAATCTCGATAATACACAAATATCTGGCTACCTATTAGTTATAAATTATATTCAAATTAATATAGTTAATAACTAATAAGTAATAATCAGTAATATATTAGATTATACCTATATAAAAAAAAAAAGTATTCCGAATACTGTACTCCGAATACTCGTAAAAAGTATTCAAAATACCGTATTGAATACTTTCAAAAAAAGTATTTAAAAAGTATTCAGAATACTTAAAAAGTATTCCGAATACTGTATTCGGAATACTACCCAAGTCTGAGTTAAAGCATATTACAATTAATTATAATTGCTAAATTAACCGATATTTATTTAAAAAAGAAACCTGATCTTATTGAATTATGCAAATCTAAACAATTAAAAAGTGTAGGAACCGTAGAAAACCTGAGGGCTAGATTATCTAGATACTATAAGGGGATCGTAGAATTAGACGACATCAAGGAAACCTTATGCGATCTAGAAAAACTCAAAGTTCAAAAGGATTCAACAGAAGACAGAATCGATATCACAGTAGTACTCAAACAGCAATTTAAGTGATTCAAGCGTAGGAACCAGTAATAGCGATATAAATAGGCCAGAAACAATTAATAACGACCTTTTAAATAATATATCCAAAAATTTAGAAGAAAACGCAAACAAATTAATAATCCAAGCAGAAAAAATTGTAAACCTTGGTAGTAATTTATATCAAAACGATTCAGTACAAGCCCCTAGTAATAGTTACAATAATTTAATAAACTTGATCCTAACGAATCTACAAAAGTAGAACACATATACGAAGATATCATAAGTCCAATAAAAACTGATTCAGATTTAAATACCACCTTCTTTAGCAACTCAAAATTCAAATAAATAAATAACTAATGAAATAAACGACGAAAAATCTATAGAAAACATCGTAACAATAAGTAATTTGAACCCATTAAATGAATTCCAAAAATTCCTACTCAGCAATAACGATAGAACCGATTTCCTATGCGATTACAGTGAACAGACGGTAAATATTTTTTTTCATTACCAAATAATATCGCAATCGACCATTGCACAAGCCAATGCCTCACCATGTCGAAGGGGATCGCATTACAATTTAGAAATAATTTAACAACGTTCAAAATTTAATAGACCAAGAAAAAAAAACTGACCGAAATTGCTTATTTGAAAAACGGAAGACAATGGATTCTATACCTCATAACAAAAAATAAATATTACGACAAACCAGCATACACTAACATTTTTAGCACATTAACTAATACTAGGCAATTTTGTATAGAAAATAATATTACTACCTTAGCACTACCCAAAATTTGCACTGGACAAGACAAAAATGATTGGAACGTTATTTCTACCATGATTAAGTTTATTTTTCAAAACACGCAAATAAAAATATTAATATGCCTACTGCCGAGCAACGACAATGAAAATAAATATTATAAAAACAATGATTCACAAACTACTAATATTACGATAGGTAAAAATTTTTAATAACACGATCAGTGATAATTTAAAGAACGAAATCGCACTAATAGCTGGCTCATTCATAAAAACGAAAGACGTACCCGGAGACGGTGATTGTGGTGCCCACGCACTACGAATATGCTTGAAACAACATGGTATATATAGAAAGACGGTAGAATTATTAAATATGCTCGGCATTCCTAATTGCAAATCTGGCTACTATTTTAAAAATGATGATCTAGCATTTATCTGTGACCAATTTAATTTAAATTTATATTTAATACACGAAGATTCCGAACATACAAATGCCATAATATACTGGAAATCAAATAGGAAAAGTATAGGGATATTCGAAAAAGATTATAATTGGACACCAGGAATTATCACAAAAATATATAAACCACGTCAATTCAATAACATAATAATAAACACAATTTTTCCCGACTTTAATACTGTAGAAAAAAATATAGACCATTTCTTATACGAATGTTTCGATCGCTTAAAATTATCACAACAAAACACAATAGAAAAAAATAAAACCGGCAACAATTTTAAAACTGACAAATCAACAATATGGTACTCACAATTTTGCCAAGACTGCGAATATTTGTCTACAACCAAGGATGTACTAGACGACCACGATGACAAAGAAGAGTATTGGAGTGAGGGGGGAAACGTTATGTTTTGTGAAATATGCGGAAACTACATAAGAGAATATCGGAATCGGCCCATACAAGAAGACGAGAAAGCCATAGAAACCAAAAACCAGCTAATTCAAAACAAAAACGAAATTAAAATCAAAAATCAAAATACAAGCGTAGATTCAGACACGGACCGGAAACAAAGAGTGCTATCCATACAAATAAAACTAGACGGCAACGAACAAAATGCAATAATAGACACAGGCTCAAATCTATCATGTATAGATTATTCCCTAGTAAAAAATAAACAAGAAATTAAACCCGAGAACAAACACCAACAACGAAGACATAAGAAAGTTACCGAAAACATTGATAAAAATCCAGGAGGGCTTCGAGAATCTTATAAATGTTATCAAATCCATTGAATAATTTTTCTAAATATTACCTTAAACAAAATTAATGTAATTGTAAAAATTAAAATTTATCAAAACAATATAATAATAAAGCCCCTTTTAGGAAAATATAAATATAACTAACTAATATGTAATTAAACATAGTAATAAATAAAGTAAATAAATTAAGTATATGTCATGTATAAGTTCAATTAACTCTTTACCTATATAGTATATATATATATATATGAATTAATATCACAATTACATTTAAGGGAAAATAATAAAATATTAAAAACATGTAAAAAAAAAAATATATAAAAAAAACAAAAGAATAGAATGTATTTTCAGCATAATCAAAAATTAACGAGTCAACAGACAACAAGCCGCAACAATCTTCTGAGACAAAGTGCGAATATAATATTTTCAAAGTAGACAATAAGCATTAAACCAATAATTATAAAAATTATAAGCAAATACCTTTTCATACGAACACACGAAGAAGAAACTGCAGTCCAAACAGAAATTTTAAAAATAGAAATAAAATAAGAATAAAAAAAAATAATATACAAATCAAATTCAAAAAAAAAAAACTAAAACAAGCAAGATAATAAATACTGACCTTATGAAATACAAAAAGATAATGAGAATTAACTACCATAGAATCGAAGAATAAAATCCCATAGAAGAACAACGAACATTTACTGCTATTTGTCGAAATAAAAATATTATACTTCAAAATGTGAACAATCTCTAAGAAAACATTTTTCCACAAAAGAACCAATCAATAAATTTTTATAACGTTATATGTATTCATATTTTTTTTTCTCCAAACACGCATTAAATAATTAATTATTAAAATAATAGGATTAAATTAACATTTAAGCATAATTGTATAGTCAACGACGCGAATAAGCTGAGACAGTAATTTAGTGTTAAAGTAAGTTAGTATTTAATGTAGTAATAAGACATTTGTATGTAGAAACATCATTAAAAAATGAGGGCATTTTTTTTAAAAAACAACGGGGACTGTTGTATATGTAGACAGTCGTCACTATAATTACATATAATATAGGTGGGAACATTTTTATTATAAATTATTAACATAGGTCAGGCCAATGAAACAAGATGTGCTGAGGCAGCAATAATTATTTTGCTATATAACACCACCGGACGCGCAGACACGGAGACATGGTGTTTCAGCGAGAACGCGGGTACGACAGTCGTGGTATAGACTGAGTGTTTTTAAATAATTATTGAATTATTTATATTTGTTTTGCATTTTTAATAAAAGTGTTTCCGACCCGAAAATTATTTGTTTTGTTTGAGTAGCCACGCAATTCTACGTACGCTTTAAATCCGATCTGAAACCGATTAATTTATGGTCGTTGACGATTTAAAGTATAAACGGTGAAGGTAGTCCTACGTTAATTGTATTCTTTCAATCTGATCTGAAACCGGTTAATTTATGGTCGTTGAAGATTGAAAGTCTAAACAGTAAGGTAGCGATATCGACGTCTAAGAGAGCCAAACTGTAACCGGTTAATTTATGGTCTCTTGGTTGCTCAAGTGTCGATAGAGGTATATCACTGGAAAGTGCATATACGACAGTAAGTACATGTTTTGTTACCTGGACAATTGTCAACTGATGGTCCACCAATGCATGTTGACATTTGGCTAAATTTTGATATAGAGTGCTCAATGTCTGATTTGTTTGTTGGAAAATGTTTGGTTAAGAAAGTGAAATGTGATAGCTCTAGTTCTCTATTAGTGAAGTAATATTTTACACTTAAATCAATCTTAACCAAAATTTGTTTTTCAATCATCATCAAAAGATTTTCACTCATATATGATTTTAAAAAACAAAATGCCACAACATTATGTTCTACATGATATGTCCAACCAACAGGCAAATCGATTGTAGGAACTATTTTAACAAAATCTTCAAATATTTCCTAAAGTAAATTTGTTTAATTAATAACACCACAAATTATTATATGAACATAGGTGTGCTCATGTGGGAGACCTATATACATGTTTAGCAAAAATGAAAAATCAGATACTAAAAATTTCAATATTTTCTTCTGGATATCTACACAAAGCTACATTTGAAGATAATTTTGAGGTGTGACTGGGTGAAGTTTCAAAAATAGAAGGAACTGCTCCAAAATTCAGTTCTGGCCATGAACGTAGAGCCCAAGACTAGATATAAGTATTAAGTAATTGTGTTAAATAATTACATAGGGGAGACTGGCTTAATATGACATATTAGGGTAATATGACACATTGATGTTTTGATTAGAATTATTGATATTTAGGAACCAAAGACACTTTAAATACGTGTCTTATAATCACCTATACTCTGTTCAAAATAAGACGATGACCCGGCGGCGACCAGTTTTCGTCGGGCGGCGGTCAGACATATGGCCAGATGCCGTCCCCACTACAGCGACGCGTCGGGCGCAGCCACGGAACAAAGCCACGCCCATGCGCACAACTCGGCCGCCGGGTCATCGTCTTATTTTGAACAGAGTGTACATATGATTGTATACAGTGACCACAAGTTTTGACCTTATCAGAGAATTTGTTAACAAAAATGTGTTTTGTGTCTTATCAACTTTTTTTTTAATCATTTTTAAAAATTCATTCAAAAATACAAATTTTTATGTTCCTTCAATTTTTTTTTGCTAGAAGTTGAACATAAAAAGGTAAGCTATATTACAATTGTTTTATAAATAAGCTTATTATAATACTTTTCCCATAAAAACTTTGAAAAAAACTTGTATGATATCAGGCAAAATGACATAGCAGTGTGTCATTTTACCTATGGTGCATTTTTACATATTATTTATATTTTAATTTTACTATAGGTATTATAGATTATTATGCTTATAGGTACTATCATAATAATTAATTGTTTTTTAATTTATTCACTGTAGTTGAGAATGGTGTCCCACTATGCAAGAATATCTGAACGACAAAGATGGTCGGAAGAAAGTATGAAGAAAGCTATAATCGCTGTACAAAATAAAGAAATGGGATGGCTCAAAGCTTCAAAACAATTCAATGTACCTCAAGCTACACTTCGTCGTCGTTTTCATAATACAAATAAAATAGCAAAAGGAATAGTGAAACATCTTGGTCGACCAAGTTGTTTGTCATCTATGGTAGAAAAAAAACTGGTTGACCACATCTTAAACTTGGAGTCTAGATTTTTTGGAATGACTGTCAAAGAAGTAAAGAAATTGGCTTATGATTTTGCCGAAGAAGCTCATATTCCACATAACTTTAATAAAGAAAAGAGAGAAGCAGGGTGGGACTGGTTAGCTGGGTTTCGTAAGAGAAATCCAGAGCTATCATTACGTTCTCCTGAACCAACATCAGCTGCCAGAGCACAAGCTTTTAACAAGCCACAGGTACACAAATTTTTTAATATTTTTTTTGACACTATGCGCAGTGAAAACATATCAGTTGACAAAATATACAATATGGATGAATCTGCATTGACAACAGTACAAAAGCCATCAAAGATATTTGCTCAAAAGGGAAAAAAACAAGTAGGTGTATTAACAAGTGCTGAACGTGGACAGCATGTTACAGTGGTTTGTTGTATAGGTTCATCTGGGCAATGTGTACCCCCTGCTCTCATTTTCCCCAGAAAAACATTTAACGCTAATTTGTACGATGGAGCACCTCTTGGTACTTTGAAAATGTATCAGGACACCGGTTATATGACTGGGGAATTATTTATTGAATGGATGAATCATTTTATAAGGAATGTTAAACCTAGTATTGAAGAAAAAGTGTTATTACTTCTAGATGGCCATTCAAGTCACAAAACAGTAGAAGCGCTTGAACTTGCCAAAAAGTCAGGTGTTGTTTTACTTTGTCTACCTCCTCATTGCACACACCGACTTCAGCCTTTGGATGTTGGTATTTTTGGTCCTCTTGATGTATATTTTAACCAAGAAATAGAAATTTGGTTAAAGGCTAATACAGGCAGAACAGTTGGACTCTATCAAATATCTAACATTTTTGGTCGTGCTTATGTAAAAACAGTTACAATGAAGAATATTTTGTCATCATTTCAAGCCTGTGGTTTAAATCCTTACAACCCAGATATCTTTCCAGATCATTTATTTGCTCCAAGTTTGATAACAAATAATTTGAATTTTGAAGAACCTACCAATGATACAAATATACTTTCTGAGGAACAAAATGAAGTAATTTTTCCAAGTACTGAAGATACTGATGATAATATGAATAATGTGACTGTTGCAGACATAGATACAAATTTCCAGACTTCATCATCATTACTTTCACCGATGCCTAGTTGTTTAAACACAGATACAAACCTATATACTGAAAATATTTCTCAAATAATACAAAAAATTTCACCTTTGCCTAGCTGTTCCTTTACTGGCCCCAGAAAATCAAATAAAAATAGATCTACAGGAACTCAAGTGCTTACAAAAAGCCCACTCATAAAACAATTAAAAGAAAAACAAAATGAGAAGAAAGCTAAAGAATTAAAAAAGTCTATGACAATCAAATCTAAAAACACTCATGCAGTTATCAAGAATCCACCTATTAAGAATACAAAAAAGAAACAAGAAGAAAAAGTAATTAGAAAATCAAAAAGACCAGTTAACCGCAAATTATTTTTAGATCTTCCAACTGAAAATGATCACGGTGTTCAAAGTGAAAGTGATGATGATAGTGATGAAGAAGAAGTTGCTTGTCTTTATTGTAATGATTTATACAAACATTCCAAATCTAATGAGACATGGATACGTTGTAATTTCTGTAAAAAATGGGCGCACACAGCCTGTGCAAATATTGGTTTTGGAGTAAAATATTTTGAATGTGATAGTTATGCCAAGAAGACTGAATTTTAAAAATTAACTAAGACTGAATTTTAAAAATTAACTTAGACTGAAGTTAGTCTGAGGAAGTTTAATGTTCTATTACCAAACAGTATTTTACTTATTTTTATTATGTTTTTATGGAACTAGTCTGAGGAAGACTAATGTTCTACTACCATATATAATATTGTATTTGTTTTTATTATGTTTTTAATAGAATTAGTCTGAGGAAGACTTATGATCTATTAACAAACTGTATTTTTTTGTTTTTATTATGTTTTTATAGAATTAGTATGAGGAAGACTAATGTTCTACTACCATACAATATTTTATTTGTTTTTATTATGTTTTTAATAGAATTAGTCTAAGGAAGACTAATGTTCTATTACCAAATACCTAATATTTTATTTGTTTTTATTATGTTTTTAAAAGAATTAGTCTGAGAAAGACTTATGTTCTATTAACAAACAGTATTTTTTTGTTTTTTTTATGTTTTTATGGAATTAGTATGAGAAGACTAATGTTCTATTATCAAAAAGTAAATACCTATTATTTTATTTGTTTTTATAATGTTTTTATAGAATTTTATATATAACTACAGTCTTGTTGTTTATAATAATAAAAAAAAATTAAACTATTACCTACATTCCAACAATTTTATAATTTATTTCTATTGACAAGTATACAATGGTTGCTTATATAAATTGTGTATGTCATTTTATCCGACACTCCGGGTAAAATGACATAGTAGGCACATTTAAAAAAAAGTGAATTAAAATTATTTGCTTGCATTAAATGTACAATTAGACTTCAGAATTATGTGTATAATATAAATACAAATATGCTGCTAAAGTTTCATGTGTTAACTAACATTATTTCATTCAATTTTTTTAAATTAAAAAATGATATGTCATATTAAGCCAGTCTCCCCTACAAGTAATTTGTTAATCAATATCCTATAAGTATAGATTACATGTATTTTTTTTTTTTTATTATTTAATTTATAGAACAGTAATATTGAATGTATCAAATTTTTATACTACTCTACATCAGCATTGTTTACCTCAGAGCCTAAGTTTTCAGAGCCATAATATGTCCTTTTAATGTCTTCAGTTTTAAAATGTTTGGCACATACAAATTTGACATTAGTTTCTCTATTGTTAACAGCACAAACTACATTAATCCACTGAGATTTTAAGTAGTCATCTTTTGGTAATGAAAATAATGTTATACGTTCAGGTGTCACTTTGGAATTGCGAGTTGAACAATTTATAACGCTACATAATCGACCCATTGTAAATAAATATATTATAATTTTAAAATATTTTACTAAATAATATACTAAGCAGCTTAGATACATTAACTAAGATGTAGTAAGATGACTAGTAAAATGTACTCTAAAATCTATGTCATAATTGTATTTTATTCTTAAAATAAATGTAGAACTTTGTAGTTACTACTGATGTTAATAGATGGCGCTTTATTCACAAATGCACCGACGAGCAAGATTTTCTGACCGCATCACCCACCCCCTCCGCCCAATAGTGTTCAGTCCTGTATATCTTAGTTCGTGGCAGTGTTGCCAATGATACGGTCCTTGTCCTTGTTTTACGGTAATTTAGAGTAGTGTACGGTATGGTACGGTCCAAGGACAATTTACGGTAATTTCAGTATTTCACCCATCGGCCATAGACCATAGTATTGATAATATCTTATCATTGCTGATTTTTACCTCCTTAATTTAAATTTATATAATTTATTCAGGTAATTTAAATATTAATATTTATTATGTTATTGTATATAATATACATGTTCAGTTCTTCTGTTCATTTTCTTGAAGAAAAATTAAACAAAAAAATTACGTCTTAAATTGGGTCATAGTAGTGCAATTTAAGATAAATTATTATTTATAAGTTATACACCTTTAACCGGATATATTCCTCAGTGGATTATCCCACAGATAAGAAAATATTCTTGTAAAAATTAAATTCTTATTTACAGTATATACATATAGTCTGTTCTATTATATTATTTGAGTGTTGTGTCAATCATGTTTAACCAGATATACTCCTCAATGTATAATCCCACAGATAACTGCCAGGTTATTATTTATTATTCTATTTCAAGGCAGTATAGACATATAGTCTGTTGACTTCTATTATATTTTTGTGTCAATCATATTTATTTCAGTGGCTATAATATTATAATAATAATCTTGAATTGATTAAAAAACGTGAATTAAAATGAGTGACTATGACAGTGATGGTGACAGAGTCGTTAAAATCCGCGGTGAATCAACAACTAAGTTAAGCCACCAAAAACAAAAGTTTAGAGGAAGCTGGCAAATAGATCCTAAATTTAAGAATTGGCTGGAACCAGTTAAAAATAACGATTACAAAGCATTTTGTCGTTACTGCCAGGTACAGTTTGTTTCTGAATTGTCTACATTAAAGAAACATTCCAAGTCTTCAAAGCATATAGGTAATGTTAAATCAGTGAATGAATCGTCGTCAATAGCATATTGCTTTACTAATGTTGTACAGCTGAAAAAAGAAACTGAAGCAATAAAACTGGCAGAAATAAAACTATGTGGTTTTATATCTGAGCATAATATGTCTTTAAATTCCATCGACTATTTAACTGGTGTACTAAAAGAGTCTTTTCCTGATTCAAATATTGTAAAAGGAATCAATTTAGGAAGAACAAAAGCAACATGTGTAATAAAAAATGTTATAGACAAGTGCCATAAAGAAGAATTAACAATAAATCTAAAAAATAATTGTTTTAGTGTTATTATTGATGAGAGCACGGATGTTGGCACTCTTAAAACTTTATGTATATGTGTGCGTTATTTTAATGAACTTACATGTAAAGTAGAATCATCATTTTGGAGCTTAATACAACTATTTACTGACAGTCAATCTGCTAATGAAGGAGCAACTGCCAATATGATTTATTCAGAAGTTATGAAATCATTTGAAATACAAAATATTCCTTACAACAACATCATAGGATTTGCTTCCGATGGCTGTAATGCTATGATGGGCAATTGGAATAGTGTTGCAAGTAGATTTAAATCTGATTTTCCAGGAGTTTTCATACAAAAGTGCATTTGTCACTCTTTACATTTATGTGCAAGTGAATCATGTAAAGTTTTACCTAGAAGGTAAATTTAATATTATTATTATAACATTATTAATTATTAATATTTAATTTGAATAATTTATTAAGATGTGAGGATCTCTGCCGTGATGTGTATAATTATTTTAAATCAAGTTGTAAAAGGATTTCACAATTTAAAGAGTTCCAATTGTTCTGTGATGTTGAGCCTCATAAAATTTTAAGGCCATCTCAAACAAGATGGCTCTCATTAGAAAATGTTGTGTGTAGGATTCTAGAACAATGGGAACCATTGAAAATGTTTTTCAGAGTACAAAGGTATTTTTTACTTTCTTTTCCATAATTAATAATATCTTAAAAAGTTAAAACTTAGTATTTAATAAATGTTCACAGACATGAGGATAAACTTGCTTCAGCTGATAAAATATATGATTATTTGAATGACCCTTTGATTTTATTGTTTTATAATTTCCTAAAATGGGTGTTACCTAAATTTACTACATTAAACAAATTATTTCAAAGTGAAAAAGTCGTCTTAACATCTATGCATAACAGAATGGAAGAAACATATACAGGTATAGTATATATCCATATATTATTTAGTTTGTTTGATTAATTAACTAATAAATAATTATTATACACTGTTAAACATTTAGAGTTGATTTTTTCATACATGATTAAAATGAATAAACCACTAGAAGTCTCACCTGATGATAGATCAAAATTTTTACCCAATGAACAGATGTATTTAGGAATTGGTGTTATGAATGAACTGAAAAAAACAGAAATCTTTTCAAAAAAGGAAATGTTGAAGGAATTCTACGAAAGATGCAGACAATTTTTAATAACTGCTTGTCAACAAATAAGAAAAAGGTAAATATAAAATATTACTGATATAATATAAATAATTATAAATTATAGGTATATTAAATATTTTAATTATATTACAATATAAATAAAATAATTTCTTTTAGATACGATTTTAAATGTTCTATTCTGAAGAATATGCAACATTTATCTCCTCAAAATGCATTAAGTAAACATCGACTAGTATCATTGAATTCATTTTTTGATGATGTTCCTAGAATAATTAACAGGTATCAAGATATAGATCTCCAGAAAATAGACGATGAATGGAGGAAGTTGGTAATTGTAGAAATAGAGCCATCTTTAAAACAAAATCATGTTGAAGACTTTTGGGTATACTTATATAACTGGCAAATTGAAGGAGAATATAAATTTAAAAATGTAGCAAAATTTGTATTACAAGTAATAAGCTTACCACATTCTTCAGCTGAGTGTGAGCGATTATTTTCAAAGGTAAATCTAATCAAAACAAAAATCCGTAATAAGCTTCAAACTGAAACTTTGAATGGCTTATTACTATCAAGTCAACGTGTTAAGCAGACAACATGTGTAAAATTTCAACCTACTAAAACAATGATAGATTCAATGAACACAACAATGTATAAAGAGACTGAAGATTTAGATGTTGAAGACGTTGAAGTACATCATTTGAAAGATTTAACTATATAATTAGTATATAATACGAAAGATTTACTTTCATTTTATATTTTGTTAAACATATTTATTTAGTTTGTTATCATATTAATATATTGTAGTCATATTATAATTTAAAATTTAAAATACGGTATTTTACGGTAATTTTAAATATTTTTCCCCGGACTTCAGAGTTTTAGATGTTGGCAACACTGGTTCGTGGTTGGAATAGTCTATATCAATCGTTGATTGACAAACGGCGTGCCGACACTGTAATATTTTAGTTATGGATTTAAACCAATAATTGATCATACTCAGAGATAAAGACCTAACAACTATATAATATTAAATATATGTGTATTATCATCTATAGACAGTAATATATAATAATAAAAGTAATACACAATAAGTATAATACAATAAGTATAATCAAACGTAATAATATGTATAATAATTGAAATACTACAGTCACAGTTAACCAACCATCATATCATAAGCACATACAACAAAAGTGTATTTACCTACACACGGTATCGACAGTAAAAAATAAAAAATTCAACGTGTTGTAGGTATTTTACAGTTTGAACACAATGTTACATAGTTATAAGGTAATTACAATTGCGATTGAACAAATAGGTAATGATACGGCATGTTACAAAATATAGCAATTTCTATTATATAGTACTTCGACAGGCGTCCATAGACATTAAAGTACGAATATAAGGTTATACAATAACATAATTATTCTTTTAAGTTAAATACAGCGACAATATTTACAGTGATCACAGAATTAAATTTGTCTTTTTTGGTGATATAAGGTTTAACAATAAGAAGTAAAACAAATACATACATTAGTTTATACATTAAAAGCATTTGTCATTTTGTTGGGTGTCATTTCAAAAATGTTTCTAAGGGTTTTCAGTTGTGGTTAACATGAATGAAACACAGAGTGGGAACTGAACCAATAATATCACTGTCGAAGGTAGCAGTGCAGTGCTGTGTTGGCCTGGCATGTTGTGGTTTGTATCTCAATGTTTCCACACAAAACAGCCTAAAAATACAATATACCAGTTAATGAATTTAATGAATAAGCTTATAGTATAATGTAGTTCTTAAAAGAGTGAGGCAGAATCAAATTCGTCATTTTGTTTGGTAAAAATACTTTAAGCACAACGTCAGTATATCTTTATAAAACCATTATAAAAGTTAATAACACTATTAAGGCAATATTGGGTTTATCTAATAAGGTCTATGAATTTTTTTGAACTCATATTAGTCTAAGTTAAAATGAATGCGTTATACGTATAAGAGTATTCTGTTTAGATATTATGTGAACATGAATTGAACACGGGGTAGTTAAACATTAAAAATAAAAGTCAATGAAATATTTCTGATAATAAATTAACCTGAGAACATGACAAAAATATTAAATTGTATAGTGAATAGTGAATAAGAATAACACATACAACATATAATAGTTCTCAAGTAATAGTTAACAGTGATCACAGAAAATCAAATGCATTAACCTTTATAATGAAGAATATCGAAGTATACTCATGCATATAAGGTTTTACAATAAAATATAAACATTAAATGCATTTGGTCAATGAAAGTAAATTGTTATAAGAGCATTAAGTTGTGATTAATACAAATGAAACACATTTTGGTGGTTTTGATATGTGTGGGAAATGAACAAATACTAATGCAAATATTCATAATAACCTCAGTGTTGTGTCGAGAAGTCTCCAGAAACAAAAAACCTCGAACACAGCTTGATAGACTTGTGACCCATGGTGTTGCACTAACTGCGTCCATATCCGTCGAAACCTAAATGTAAATGTGAATGTGAGTGTAACGGTCATGTTCATTGGGACGTAAATGGTTCATACTTACTTGTGTATAGAAACTCCATGGCGGCATCAATGTTCCCACACCAAACACAGTTGTTCACCATTTTTCAACAGCCTGAAAATGTTAATTCTATAAGTATGCTGAAAACCAGTTAATTAATTTAATTTCAAAACGTTTGACATTAGTTACGAATTCACTTTGCAGTGAATAAGCATCCAGAGAGAACCACGGGGAGGTTGTCAAACTTTCTCTCCACAGGACCACACAGGTACCCGCTGTCGCATATAGCGACGGCTAAACTTATAGCAAATAATTAAAAATTATCGGCATAAGTGATTTAGACTGTAATAACTAAGAAGTATTAAGTGTAATTGCACTACTCAAGTTAAGGTTGAACAAAAACGGCCGATCACAACACGTCTGAATACACTATATTCCTTGTGATAAATCGACCGTCGTCGCCACCGTACATACCAACTTTTATTGATTCCGAGTCCCGCACTCGTCAGAACGCAACGTACAGTTGTCCGTGCGTAAACACCGGGGACGGCAGAAACAAACCAACTCTGTCAAAAGTTTGACCCTGAGACTTGTTGATCGTCATCGCAAACGAAAGTCTCACCGGGAACTGAACCCGACGCATGGTGAAGGGCAGATCGTCGTCTCCGCTGGACGACAGCGGTATCCTGGGGATGACGATGTCGTCCTCCCCTTCCCCTGCGTCCGACAACATTCTCGCTTTGAAGTTGTTGCGCCTCAGTTCCGTAACCACTAACCTTGTTCCGTAGCAACCGGTCGACCACCGTCAGTTGGAGCCCCGGAGACATGGGCGCTTCGTCCCAGACGATGAGTGCCGCCTCCCGTATCCTATGCGCGCGCAGAGACAGTCTCCTCCCGCGTCCTCTTCGAGCAGCGCGACGTCCGGATTCGGCAACCCGTAGTCGGCCAGCGTTTTACCGTGACCCCGCAGCAGCCGCCCGATGGCGTCCAGGCACGCTGCTCTCGCGCGGTCCTCGTCTTTCAGTCTGTGGAAGAAGTCTTGCCTCAGGTCTTCCTCGCTTGCCATGTATAACGCCAGCGGATCCGCGGCCTCGCAGTACAGCAGGATCGTCACCAGTAGGTAACGCAGCTGTGCGGGAGTGTCCACGACCGCGGACTCTGTCATGTACGCCAGCAGGGCTTGGTCATCCTCCAGGAGTCCAAGCGCCACCGCTGCCACGTAGGTCGGATACACGACCCCGTCGATGGTCCTCATTTCTCTGAACGACTGAGGACCTCTCCTGTGCAGCAGCAGCAGTCGCAAGAGGAATCGCTCTCGATCTAGGGGGTTGACCGCGTACATCCGAGACAACGTCTCGTTGGCCATTACCCTTTGGCGCCGATTCCACCTCCTGTCTCTTTCCACCCAGGTGTAATGCATCGGTATCTCATGGTAGAGATACTGTCTGGCCTCGGGGTCTGTCTCGTTGAGCGAGAAGAACGCCGTGAGTCTTGTTCGGACCAGCGCTGCGTTTTGCACACGCTCCAGTTCTTGTCCCGGAGCGAAGTACACCGTGTGGTAGTCTTCCAGATGGACTGGAAGCCTGATCACCCTGTGACTCGGCTTATGCAACTCGTACGAAAACAGTCGACAAACTGCTTCTGGCGGACTGACGTACCGAGCATTGATGTAACTGAAACAAACAAAATTCGTTCGATTAATACACAATAATGTTATGAGTAGTGATAATAATAATCTGTAGCAGTATTTGTATGCTACACTAAATTTATATAAACTGTAATATATCAAGTACCTACTACATAGTATGTTATATATATACTATCTAACCACATAATCGAGCCCTCGTCTAACTCAGATGTGTTGATAAATAGCTGTGGATGTAATTTAATTAAATACATGAAGATCTATTAGTTTATAATAAATTATTGTATTATATAGTATCTGCAGCAGTTTTGTATCATACATAAAAATTTATAATTACCAAATTACATTACCTCAAACAATCAACTCACCTAAAAACTGTAATATATTTAGTACCTACTACATAGAGTATACTTGTAGGTTTGTTATATTACTATTGTCTATTCAAGTATATATTATAGGACTATCCCATATAATCCAGCCCATGTTAAACAATATATTTGGAGATAATAAAATCAAGTGTTAACTAATTTATTATTTAGTAAATAGTTTATTCCATATAATACTCTACCTATATAAGTTATATCAAATAGTATATAGTCACATATCATTATACAATTTAATTTTTAGACTTTCATTAAATAGGTACGTAAAGTTCTATTTTGTTTATTAATATTGTATTATTTAGAATCTGTAGCAGTATTTGTATGCTACACTAAATTTATATAAACGACTCACCTAAAAACTGTCATAATCAAGTAAATACTACATAGTATGTTATATATTTACTATTTAACCACATAATCGAGCCTATGTCTAACTTAGGTGCGTTGCTCAATAACTGTGGATGTCAATTAAATATAGTTATTTATATTACATCCATATAGATAATTATATTATGTAAAAAATTTACAATGTCAACTTATAAAAATAATAAAATTTAAAAATAAAATAAAATATTTTTTTAAGGTCAGTGTACTACTGTATGAATTAATTATGTAACATTAATATCAAAAACATAGTAACCGAAAAGTAACCATTATTTTATAGTATATTGTTAATTTGCATATAAAAACAACAAACAAATAAATATTTAAAAATATAAGTTGAGTATAAGTGTTTTTTTTTTTTAAATCATAGTAACAATATTTAAGGAGTTATACATCAAAGTTAATAAAGAACTTTTGTTTCGTTGTCCAAGTATGCTACATTTTTAAAATGACTTTTTTATTTTATTTAGTCGAATTACTTATGAGTTAAAACAGTTATAGTATATGAAGAAATAAATTAACAGATGCTTACTTTTCAATTTCATTTCTGTCTTGGACTTCTACTGTAGCCATGTCGTGGCCTTTGAAGACGTATTTGTATAAATACTTTACGCTCTTCACAGTAGAACACACCTCTACGTTGATGTGTGCATCGTACTTGGCCAGCAGGTACGGGTTGTAGGCAACTACAAACTCGTTGCTGACCTGGTGACCCCTCACGAGAGCCTCGATCCCGTTGTCTCGTCGACGGTACGTTGGGTACCCGCCGTCAGAAACGTAAACTGTCTCTGCACTATATGCCTTTGGATATTTCTTTAGACATATCATTTCAGCCATACACAGACTGTCGCGGTTCAGTTGCCCACATGGTCCGTGTATCATGTGACTCGTCACAGCTGTGAACAGTCTCTGATTGTTCTCGTCTGCTGGGTCTGGCAGTTCAGCGCACACGACATCGTCTACATCCTCGGCTGTGAGCACTTTGTTGCCATCGCTAAGGATGATGAGTATGTGTGCGTGTGGCAGACCGCGTTTTTGAAACTCAACAGTGTAAACATATGCGTCTACGTTACCAAGTTCTCAGTTATGTCTGACATGAGCTGCTTGAGTTTGGCGTGAAACACTCTTGCCTCCAGTTCGGGTCTGTCACCTGCAACTGCATGATTTCCTTTGTTGCTGACGATCTCAGGCCACCCAGGATTGCAAGTGAAGGTAATGAACAGGTCGGGTTTGCCGTACTTGCGCACTATGGTCATTGCATCCTGGTAGCTCTGTTTCATGTAACGCGGACCTCCAGTGAAGGTCGACGGCAAAATCATTCTGCGTCCGACCGGGGCAGATTCTTCAATGTGCAACTGCTGGTTGATGTGATCCCCCAGGCCCTGATACGCTTCGGCAAACAGGGCTCCCTTATTGCGTTCAATGAACCGTAGGTTGTTTGTTTCCATTCGTACGTATTGTTCACAGACGTACTGTTGAAACAGATAACCAGCACGGTGTACCAGACTGAATTTTTGATGCCTGTGGTCGTTAGTTCCTTCGTAACGAATGGCCAGACGGTAACACACAAATTATCTGATAGTGTTGCATGTGCGCACAGCATTTTGCCGGCCACCATCATCTTGTCGCAGTCGACTATCTCGACGTCTGCCGGCAAAACTTCGTCGTCCATCTGGACTTCCATGTTGTCCACGTCGACAATTTCCACATTGTCTTCGTCCATAACGCCGTCTTCCATTACAACTTCAATGATGTGGTCCACATTGTCTTCGTCTTCCATCACGACTTCCATGTTCTCCACGTCTCCATGTTCTTCCACATTGTCTTCGTCCATAACGCCGTCTTCCATCACAACTTCAATGATGTGGTCGTCCATCATGGCGTTTTCGCCCACAAGGTTAGGTGCAACTTGCACGGGGTCTCCACCTTCAGGCTCTTCAGCCACGCCTGGCACCAGTTGCCGTCCGACTACCTATAAATTAATAGGCGGTTAGTGTAATTCAATTTTAAATCACATATTTATTTATCAATTAATTAATTGTATTAATGGCAGAGTAAAAATGTTTTAGCTTTACTTCATAGTTCTACAATTTTTATATCTTTTTATTTTATATTATTTATGTTTTACATTTTGATATATTATGTTATATATATTCTGATTTATGTTTTTATTTTTAATTGTAATAAAACTTATTTAAGTATACAACTTTAAAGTAATAATTTAATAATAAAGTAATAGTAATAATAACTTTAGTAATAAAGTAATAATTAAATCAAAAAGTACAGTTGTATATTTAATGTCAATTGTTTAATAAACTATATTGTAAGCATATTTGTCAAACAGATATTAGTTAAAACAATAGGAGCGCAGTTTAAAATATGTTTAGTGATAGCAAAAGAATGGTTCTGAAGCAGTGATCAACAATTATACAATTAAACAGTTAAGTCAAATGACAAAAGGGAAAATTAATAAGTGAAATAAAAGTGTTGTGTAGAGAGACATGTACACTTATATCAAACATTTGTTTGTAAGTGAAAGTAAAACAAAATATTAGTTTAAGGCAATCATTAAAAATCATAACATAGAAGTTTAACGTTTAAAGTCTGACTCTATGTCGAGCCATAATCAATGAATAGGTACATAATCATAGTCCATAAGTAGTAATAAACAGTTACACATTAAATAGTTAAGTAAAAATAAAAGTGTTCTGTTGAGGTATTAGGTATACGTCATGATCCTCAACAAAAATAATAATCAAATGAACAAATGCCTAACTGTTTAGTTAGTTTAGGTTTGAGCACGTGTAAATCAAGGTAATAGAATTCAATGTGTACGTGATAGTAAAAAAACAATATTAGTTATTATGTATTGTATAGTTATAGTATGTATATTGGTATGTATGTAACTGACATAACATTCATTGACATAATGCTTCTAATGTTATACTTAAGAAGTAAACATAATCATGAACAATAATGATAGTAATAAAGTAAGTTGTAACTAAGAGTTAGCCAGTGTATTAAAGTAATAATTAAAACAAAAAGTAAAGTACATGTCTTTAATGTTGAGTAGTAAATTAATGGTACTGAAGCAGTAAAATTGTAATACATGTAATGCTATAGTTAACTCACAGAACACGGTCTGTACGTTAAAGTAAAACAAAATATTAGTTTAAGGCAATCATGCTTGAATATCTTTAAGCTTCATACATAAGTTTAACATTTAAAATGTACGTTTAAACTTTAACTCTAATACCGTTCATAAGTAGTAATATATAATTAACAGTTACACATTAAATAGTTAGGATGGTTGAGGATAGTTCTATACAATATATAATAAAAACAATAAACAATGAGCAAATCAAAAGTAAAGGAACAAACGTATTTATGTAATAATGTAGTTAACTACAGTGTGTATGTGTATATTAGTATAATGTAGTCGTGCTTTAAATATCCTAACCTAACCCTAAAAAATATTTTTCTTACCTATATACTTATAACTACTATAAATGTAATAAAACTTATTTAAGTACCTAGTAATACAGAGTAAGTGGTTAAAGCACAGAGCTTAGTTTAAATTATGTTTAGTCATACTCATAGCATATGAATGGTTCTGAAGCAGTTGTCAAATTTGATTACACATTAAATAGTTAAGTCAAATGACAAAAGGGAAAACTAATAAGTAAAATAAAATTGTTCTGTTGAGGTAAAGTTTTTATAATTAGTTCACTAACAGAACACAGTGTGTAGGTGAAAGTATAAAAAAAAACTATTAGTTATAGTACACAGTTACTCTCATCATATATATATATAATATATATAAGTACATTAGTATTATATTTAAGTGTATTATGTATGTATGCATGTATGTATGTATGTATGTATGTATGTATGCATATGTCCACATTAATTGAACTTTCGTTAGTAAGACAAAATATTAATTTAAGGCAATGAATAGGTTATAATAAATATTTAATAATAGTTCATAAGTAGTAATTAACAGTTATTGGAATTGTAAAATTGAATGTACAGGTTAGGTTAATTTAAAATTATTAAATGGCAATAGAACAGTTTTAGTAGTCGAGTCAAATGCATTTATCATAATTTTTGGTCTTAAAAATATATGTCAGTATGAATTAAGCATGAGACAGTATAGATTGTATTAATTGTATAAATGTACACACAATGTAAAGAAAATATCGCTCATAATATTATGTAAGTGAAGTTTTAATAACACTAAAAAACCTTATTTCGTTAATAATACTCAGTGATGTGTACTTAATAATGAACATACACTGTCGCATTCAGTAATACAATCTTTTACAACAGAGGTTCCCAACCTTTTTGACTCGCGGCACCCTTGGACATTTTCTAAAAATCCGGAGGCACCCTATGCTCTATAGTCTATAGTCTATACTATAGAGTACTTCGGTTCTATTTATTAGTGCATAAGTATAACCCTACCTAACCCTGGTTGGGAATCTCTGTTTTACAATAATAATGACTTAATATAAGTACATTCCTGTCGTAGAATATCAATTTTAAATCACATATTTATTTATCAATTAATTAATTGTATTAATGGCAGAGTAAAAATGTTTTAGCTTTACTTCATAGTTCTACAATTTTTATATCTTTTTATTTTATATTATTTATGTTTTACATTTTGATATATTATGTTATATATATTCTGATTTATGTTTTTATTTTTAATTGTAATAAAACTTATTTAAGTATACAACTTTAAAGTAATAATTTAATAATAAAGTAATAGTAATAATAACTTTAGTAATAAAGTAATAATTAAATCAAAAAGTACAGTTGTATATTTAATGTCAATTGTTTAATAAACTATATTGTAAGCATATTTGTCAAACAGATATTAGTTAAAACAATAGGAGCGCAGTTTAAAATATGTTTAGTGATAGCAAAAGAATGGTTCTGAAGCAGTGATCAACAATTATACAATTAAACAGTTAAGTCAAATGACAAAAGGGAAAATTAATAAGTGAAATAAAAGTGTTGTGTAGAGAGACATGTACACTTATATCAAACATTTGTTTGTAAGTGAAAGTAAAACAAAATATTAGTTTAAGGCAATCATTAAAAATCATAACATAGAAGTTTAACGTTTAAAGTCTGACTCTATGTCGAGCCATAATCAATGAATAGGTACATAATCATAGTCCATAAGTAGTAATAAACAGTTACACATTAAATAGTTAAGTAAAAATAAAAGTGTTCTGTTGAGGTATTAGGTATACGTCATGATCCTCAACAAAAATAATAATCAAATGAACAAATGCCTAACTGTTTAGTTAGTTTAGGTTTGAGCACGTGTAAATCAAGGTAATAGAATTCAATGTGTACGTGATAGTAAAAAAACAATATTAGTTATTATGTATTGTATAGTTATAGTATGTATATTGGTATGTATGTAACTGACATAACATTCATTGACATAATGCTTCTAATGTTATACTTAAGAAGTAAACATAATCATGAACAATAATGATAGTAATAAAGTAAGTTGTAACTAAGAGTTAGCCAGTGTATTAAAGTAATAATTAAAACAAAAAGTAAAGTACATGTCTTTAATGTTGAGTAGTAAATTAATGGTACTGAAGCAGTAAAATTGTAATACATGTAATGCTATAGTTAACTCACAGAACACGGTCTGTACGTTAAAGTAAAACAAAATATTAGTTTAAGGCAATCATGCTTGAATATCTTTAAGCTTCATACATAAGTTTAACATTTAAAATGTACGTTTAAACTTTAACTCTAATACCGTTCATAAGTAGTAATATATAATTAACAGTTACACATTAAATAGTTAGGATGGTTGAGGATAGTTCTATACAATATATAATAAAAACAATAAACAATGAGCAAATCAAAAGTAAAGGAACAAACGTATTTATGTAATAATGTAGTTAACTACAGTGTGTATGTGTATATTAGTATAATGTAGTCGTGCTTTAAATATCCTAACCTAACCCTAAAAAATATTTTTCTTACCTATATACTTATAACTACTATAAATGTAATAAAACTTATTTAAGTACCTAGTAATACAGAGTAAGTGGTTAAAGCACAGAGCTTAGTTTAAATTATGTTTAGTCATACTCATAGCATATGAATGGTTCTGAAGCAGTTGTCAAATTTGATTACACATTAAATAGTTAAGTCAAATGACAAAAGGGAAAACTAATAAGTAAAATAAAATTGTTCTGTTGAGGTAAAGTTTTTATAATTAGTTCACTAACAGAACACAGTGTGTAGGTGAAAGTATAAAAAAAAACTATTAGTTATAGTACACAGTTACTCTCATCATATATATATAATATATATAAGTACATTAGTATTATATTTAAGTGTATTATGTATGTATGCATGTATGTATGTATGTATGTATGTATGTATGCATATGTCCACATTAATTGAACTTTCGTTAGTAAGACAAAATATTAATTTAAGGCAATGAATAGGTTATAATAAATATTTAATAATAGTTCATAAGTAGTAATTAACAGTTATTGGAATTGTAAAATTGAATGTACAGGTTAGGTTAATTTAAAATTATTAAATGGCAATAGAACAGTTTTAGTAGTCGAGTCAAATGCATTTATCATAATTTTTGGTCTTAAAAATATATGTCAGTATGAATTAAGCATGAGACAGTATAGATTGTATTAATTGTATAAATGTACACACAATGTAAAGAAAATATCGCTCATAATATTATGTAAGTGAAGTTTTAATAACACTAAAAAACCTTATTTCGTTAATAATACTCAGTGATGTGTACTTAATAATGAACATACACTGTCGCATTCAGTAATACAATCTTTTACAACAGAGGTTCCCAACCTTTTTTGACTCGCGGCACCCTTGGACATTTTCTAAAAATCCGGAGGCACCCTATGCTCTATAGTCTATAGTCTATACTATAGAGTACTTCGGTTCTATTTATTAGTGCATAAGTATAACCCTACCTAACCCTGGTTGGGAATCTCTGTTTTACAATAATAATGACTTAATATAAGTACATTCCTGTCGTAGAATATCAATTTTAAATCACATATTTATTTATCAATTAATTAATTGTATTAATGGCAGAGTAAAAATGTTTTAGCTTTACTTCATAGTTCTACAATTTTTATATCTTTTTATTTTATATTATTTATGTTTTACATTTTGATATATTATGTTATATATATTCTGATTTATGTTTTTATTTTTAATTGTAATAAAACTTATTTAAGTATACAACTTTAAAGTAATAATTTAATAATAAAGTAATAGTAATAATAACTTTAGTAATAAAGTAATAATTAAATCAAAAAGTACAGTTGTATATTTAATGTCAATTGTTTAATAAACTATATTGTAAGCATATTTGTCAAACAGATATTAGTTAAAACAATAGGAGCGCAGTTTAAAATATGTTTAGTGATAGCAAAAGAATGGTTCTGAAGCAGTGATCAACAATTATACAATTAAACAGTTAAGTCAAATGACAAAAGGGAAAATTAATAAGTGAAATAAAAGTGTTGTGTAGAGAGACATGTACACTTATATCAAACATTTGTTTGTAAGTGAAAGTAAAACAAAATATTAGTTTAAGGCAATCATTAAAAATCATAACATAGAAGTTTAACGTTTAAAGTCTGACTCTATGTCGAGCCATAATCAATGAATAGGTACATAATCATAGTCCATAAGTAGTAATAAACAGTTACACATTAAATAGTTAAGTAAAAATAAAAGTGTTCTGTTGAGGTATTAGGTATACGTCATGATCCTCAACAAAAATAATAATCAAATGAACAAATGCCTAACTGTTTAGTTAGTTTAGGTTTGAGCACGTGTAAATCAAGGTAATAGAATTCAATGTGTACGTGATAGTAAAAAAACAATATTAGTTATTATGTATTGTATAGTTATAGTATGTATATTGGTATGTATGTAACTGACATAACATTCATTGACATAATGCTTCTAATGTTATACTTAAGAAGTAAACATAATCATGAACAATAATGATAGTAATAAAGTAAGTTGTAACTAAGAGTTAGCCAGTGTATTAAAGTAATAATTAAAACAAAAAGTAAAGTACATGTCTTTAATGTTGAGTAGTAAATTAATGGTACTGAAGCAGTAAAATTGTAATACATGTAATGCTATAGTTAACTCACAGAACACGGTCTGTACGTTAAAGTAAAACAAAATATTAGTTTAAGGCAATCATGCTTGAATATCTTTAAGCTTCATACATAAGTTTAACATTTAAAATGTACGTTTAAACTTTAACTCTAATACCGTTCATAAGTAGTAATATATAATTAACAGTTACACATTAAATAGTTAGGATGGTTGAGGATAGTTCTATACAATATATAATAAAAACAATAAACAATGAGCAAATCAAAAGTAAAGGAACAAACGTATTTATGTAATAATGTAGTTAACTACAGTGTGTATGTGTATATTAGTATAATGTAGTCGTGCTTTAAATATCCTAACCTAACCCTAAAAAATATTTTTCTTACCTATATACTTATAACTACTATAAATGTAATAAAACTTATTTAAGTACCTAGTAATACAGAGTAAGTGGTTAAAGCACAGAGCTTAGTTTAAATTATGTTTAGTCATACTCATAGCATATGAATGGTTCTGAAGCAGTTGTCAAATTTGATTACACATTAAATAGTTAAGTCAAATGACAAAAGGGAAAACTAATAAGTAAAATAAAATTGTTCTGTTGAGGTAAAGTTTTTATAATTAGTTCACTAACAGAACACAGTGTGTAGGTGAAAGTATAAAAAAAAACTATTAGTTATAGTACACAGTTACTCTCATCATATATATATATAATATATATAAGTACATTAGTATTATATTTAAGTGTATTATGTATGTATGCATGTATGTATGTATGTATGTATGTATGTATGCATATGTCCACATTAATTGAACTTTCGTTAGTAAGACAAAATATTAATTTAAGGCAATGAATAGGTTATAATAAATATTTAATAATAGTTCATAAGTAGTAATTAACAGTTATTGGAATTGTAAAATTGAATGTACAGGTTAGGTTAATTTAAAATTATTAAATGGCAATAGAACAGTTTTAGTAGTCGAGTCAAATGCATTTATCATAATTTTTGGTCTTAAAAATATATGTCAGTATGAATTAAGCATGAGACAGTATAGATTGTATTAATTGTATAAATGTACACACAATGTAAAGAAAATATCGCTCATAATATTATGTAAGTGAAGTTTTAATAACACTAAAAAACCTTATTTCGTTAATAATACTCAGTGATGTGTACTTAATAATGAACATACACTGTCGCATTCAGTAATACAATCTTTTACAACAGAGGTTCCCAACCTTTTTGACTCGCGGCACCCTTGGACATTTTCTAAAAATCCGGAGGCACCCTATGCTCTATAGTCTATAGTCTATACTATAGAGTACTTCGGTTCTATTTATTAGTGCATAAGTATAACCCTACCTAACCCTGGTTGGGAATCTCTGTTTTACAATAATAATGACTTAATATAAGTACATTCCTGTCGTAGAATATCAATTTTAAATCACATATTTATTTATCAATTAATTAATTGTATTAATGGCAGAGTAAAAATGTTTTAGCTTTACTTCATAGTTCTACAATTTTTATATCTTTTTATTTTATATTATTTATGTTTTACATTTTGATATATTATGTTATATATATTCTGATTTATGTTTTTATTTTTAATTGTAATAAAACTTATTTAAGTATACAACTTTAAAGTAATAATTTAATAATAAAGTAATAGTAATAATAACTTTAGTAATAAAGTAATAATTAAATCAAAAAGTACAGTTGTATATTTAATGTCAATTGTTTAATAAACTATATTGTAAGCATATTTGTCAAACAGATATTAGTTAAAACAATAGGAGCGCAGTTTAAAATATGTTTAGTGATAGCAAAAGAATGGTTCTGAAGCAGTGATCAACAATTATACAATTAAACAGTTAAGTCAAATGACAAAAGGGAAAATTAATAAGTGAAATAAAAGTGTTGTGTAGAGAGACATGTACACTTATATCAAACATTTGTTTGTAAGTGAAAGTAAAACAAAATATTAGTTTAAGGCAATCATTAAAAATCATAACATAGAAGTTTAACGTTTAAAGTCTGACTCTATGTCGAGCCATAATCAATGAATAGGTACATAATCATAGTCCATAAGTAGTAATAAACAGTTACACATTAAATAGTTAAGTAAAAATAAAAGTGTTCTGTTGAGGTATTAGGTATACGTCATGATCCTCAACAAAAATAATAATCAAATGAACAAATGCCTAACTGTTTAGTTAGTTTAGGTTTGAGCACGTGTAAATCAAGGTAATAGAATTCAATGTGTACGTGATAGTAAAAAAACAATATTAGTTATTATGTATTGTATAGTTATAGTATGTATATTGGTATGTATGTAACTGACATAACATTCATTGACATAATGCTTCTAATGTTATACTTAAGAAGTAAACATAATCATGAACAATAATGATAGTAATAAAGTAAGTTGTAACTAAGAGTTAGCCAGTGTATTAAAGTAATAATTAAAACAAAAAGTAAAGTACATGTCTTTAATGTTGAGTAGTAAATTAATGGTACTGAAGCAGTAAAATTGTAATACATGTAATGCTATAGTTAACTCACAGAACACGGTCTGTACGTTAAAGTAAAACAAAATATTAGTTTAAGGCAATCATGCTTGAATATCTTTAAGCTTCATACATAAGTTTAACATTTAAAATGTACGTTTAAACTTTAACTCTAATACCGTTCATAAGTAGTAATATATAATTAACAGTTACACATTAAATAGTTAGGATGGTTGAGGATAGTTCTATACAATATATAATAAAAACAATAAACAATGAGCAAATCAAAAGTAAAGGAACAAACGTATTTATGTAATAATGTAGTTAACTACAGTGTGTATGTGTATATTAGTATAATGTAGTCGTGCTTTAAATATCCTAACCTAACCCTAAAAAATATTTTTCTTACCTATATACTTATAACTACTATAAATGTAATAAAACTTATTTAAGTACCTAGTAATACAGAGTAAGTGGTTAAAGCACAGAGCTTAGTTTAAATTATGTTTAGTCATACTCATAGCATATGAATGGTTCTGAAGCAGTTGTCAAATTTGATTACACATTAAATAGTTAAGTCAAATGACAAAAGGGAAAACTAATAAGTAAAATAAAATTGTTCTGTTGAGGTAAAGTTTTTATAATTAGTTCACTAACAGAACACAGTGTGTAGGTGAAAGTATAAAAAAAAACTATTAGTTATAGTACACAGTTACTCTCATCATATATATATATAATATATATAAGTACATTAGTATTATATTTAAGTGTATTATGTATGTATGCATGTATGTATGTATGTATGTATGTATGTATGCATATGTCCACATTAATTGAACTTTCGTTAGTAAGACAAAATATTAATTTAAGGCAATGAATAGGTTATAATAAATATTTAATAATAGTTCATAAGTAGTAATTAACAGTTATTGGAATTGTAAAATTGAATGTACAGGTTAGGTTAATTTAAAATTATTAAATGGCAATAGAACAGTTTTAGTAGTCGAGTCAAATGCATTTATCATAATTTTTGGTCTTAAAAATATATGTCAGTATGAATTAAGCATGAGACAGTATAGATTGTATTAATTGTATAAATGTACACACAATGTAAAGAAAATATCGCTCATAATATTATGTAAGTGAAGTTTTAATAACACTAAAAAACCTTATTTCGTTAATAATACTCAGTGATGTGTACTTAATAATGAACATACACTGTCGCATTCAGTAATACAATCTTTTACAACAGAGGTTCCCAACCTTTTTTGACTCGCGGCACCCTTGGACATTTTCTAAAAATCCGGAGGCACCCTATGCTCTATAGTCTATAGTCTATACTATAGAGTACTTCGGTTCTATTTATTAGTGCATAAGTATAACCCTACCTAACCCTGGTTGGGAATCTCTGTTTTACAATAATAATGACTTAATATAAGTACATTCCTGTCGTAGAATATCAATTTTAAATCACATATTTATTTATCAATTAATTAATTGTATTAATGGCAGAGTAAAAATGTTTTAGCTTTACTTCATAGTTCTACAATTTTTATATCTTTTTATTTTATATTATTTATGTTTTACATTTTGATATATTATGTTATATATATTCTGATTTATGTTTTTATTTTTAATTGTAATAAAACTTATTTAAGTATACAACTTTAAAGTAATAATTTAATAATAAAGTAATAGTAATAATAACTTTAGTAATAAAGTAATAATTAAATCAAAAAGTACAGTTGTATATTTAATGTCAATTGTTTAATAAACTATATTGTAAGCATATTTGTCAAACAGATATTAGTTAAAACAATAGGAGCGCAGTTTAAAATATGTTTAGTGATAGCAAAAGAATGGTTCTGAAGCAGTGATCAACAATTATACAATTAAACAGTTAAGTCAAATGACAAAAGGGAAAATTAATAAGTGAAATAAAAGTGTTGTGTAGAGAGACATGTACACTTATATCAAACATTTGTTTGTAAGTGAAAGTAAAACAAAATATTAGTTTAAGGCAATCATTAAAAATCATAACATAGAAGTTTAACGTTTAAAGTCTGACTCTATGTCGAGCCATAATCAATGAATAGGTACATAATCATAGTCCATAAGTAGTAATAAACAGTTACACATTAAATAGTTAAGTAAAAATAAAAGTGTTCTGTTGAGGTATTAGGTATACGTCATGATCCTCAACAAAAATAATAATCAAATGAACAAATGCCTAACTGTTTAGTTAGTTTAGGTTTGAGCACGTGTAAATCAAGGTAATAGAATTCAATGTGTACGTGATAGTAAAAAAACAATATTAGTTATTATGTATTGTATAGTTATAGTATGTATATTGGTATGTATGTAACTGACATAACATTCATTGACATAATGCTTCTAATGTTATACTTAAGAAGTAAACATAATCATGAACAATAATGATAGTAATAAAGTAAGTTGTAACTAAGAGTTAGCCAGTGTATTAAAGTAATAATTAAAACAAAAAGTAAAGTACATGTCTTTAATGTTGAGTAGTAAATTAATGGTACTGAAGCAGTAAAATTGTAATACATGTAATGCTATAGTTAACTCACAGAACACGGTCTGTACGTTAAAGTAAAACAAAATATTAGTTTAAGGCAATCATGCTTGAATATCTTTAAGCTTCATACATAAGTTTAACATTTAAAATGTACGTTTAAACTTTAACTCTAATACCGTTCATAAGTAGTAATATATAATTAACAGTTACACATTAAATAGTTAGGATGGTTGAGGATAGTTCTATACAATATATAATAAAAACAATAAACAATGAGCAAATCAAAAGTAAAGGAACAAACGTATTTATGTAATAATGTAGTTAACTACAGTGTGTATGTGTATATTAGTATAATGTAGTCGTGCTTTAAATATCCTAACCTAACCCTAAAAAATATTTTTCTTACCTATATACTTATAACTACTATAAATGTAATAAAACTTATTTAAGTACCTAGTAATACAGAGTAAGTGGTTAAAGCACAGAGCTTAGTTTAAATTATGTTTAGTCATACTCATAGCATATGAATGGTTCTGAAGCAGTTGTCAAATTTGATTACACATTAAATAGTTAAGTCAAATGACAAAAGGGAAAACTAATAAGTAAAATAAAATTGTTCTGTTGAGGTAAAGTTTTTATAATTAGTTCACTAACAGAACACAGTGTGTAGGTGAAAGTATAAAAAAAAACTATTAGTTATAGTACACAGTTACTCTCATCATATATATATATAATATATATAAGTACATTAGTATTATATTTAAGTGTATTATGTATGTATGCATGTATGTATGTATGTATGTATGTATGTATGCATATGTCCACATTAATTGAACTTTCGTTAGTAAGACAAAATATTAATTTAAGGCAATGAATAGGTTATAATAAATATTTAATAATAGTTCATAAGTAGTAATTAACAGTTATTAGAATTGTAAAATTGAATGTACAGGTTAGGTTAATTTAAAATTATTAAATGGCAATAGAACAGTTTTAGTAGTCGAGTCAAATGCATTTATCATAATTTTTGGTCTTAAAAATATATGTCAGTATGAATTAAGCATGAGACAGTATAGATTGTATTAATTGTATAAATGTACACACAATGTAAAGAAAATATCGCTCATAATATTATGTAAGTGAAGTTTTAATAACACTAAAAAACCTTATTTCGTTAATAATACTCAGTGATGTGTACTTAATAATGAACATACACTGTCGCATTCAGTAATACAATCTTTTACAACAGAGGTTCCCAACCTTTTTTGACTCGCGGCACCCTTGGACATTTTCTAAAAATCCGGAGGCACCCTATGCTCTATAGTCTATAGTCTATACTATAGAGTACTTCGGTTCTATTTATTAGTGCATAAGTATAACCCTACCTAACCCTGGTTGGGAATCTCTGTTTTACAATAATAATGACTTAATATAAGTACATTCCTGTCGTAGAATATCAATTTTAAATCACATATTTATTTATCAATTAATTAATTGTATTAATGGCAGAGTAAAAATGTTTTAGCTTTACTTCATAGTTCTACAATTTTTATATCTTTTTATTTTATATTATTTATGTTTTACATTTTGATATATTATGTTATATATATTCTGATTTATGTTTTTATTTTTAATTGTAATAAAACTTATTTAAGTATACAACTTTAAAGTAATAATTTAATAATAAAGTAATAGTAATAATAACTTTAGTAATAAAGTAATAATTAAATCAAAAAGTACAGTTGTATATTTAATGTCAATTGTTTAATAAACTATATTGTAAGCATATTTGTCAAACAGATATTAGTTAAAACAATAGGAGCGCAGTTTAAAATATGTTTAGTGATAGCAAAAGAATGGTTCTGAAGCAGTGATCAACAATTATACAATTAAACAGTTAAGTCAAATGACAAAAGGGAAAATTAATAAGTGAAATAAAAGTGTTGTGTAGAGAGACATGTACACTTATATCAAACATTTGTTTGTAAGTGAAAGTAAAACAAAATATTAGTTTAAGGCAATCATTAAAAATCATAACATAGAAGTTTAACGTTTAAAGTCTGACTCTATGTCGAGCCATAATCAATGAATAGGTACATAATCATAGTCCATAAGTAGTAATAAACAGTTACACATTAAATAGTTAAGTAAAAATAAAAGTGTTCTGTTGAGGTATTAGGTATACGTCATGATCCTCAACAAAAATAATAATCAAATGAACAAATGCCTAACTGTTTAGTTAGTTTAGGTTTGAGCACGTGTAAATCAAGGTAATAGAATTCAATGTGTACGTGATAGTAAAAAAACAATATTAGTTATTATGTATTGTATAGTTATAGTATGTATATTGGTATGTATGTAACTGACATAACATTCATTGACATAATGCTTCTAATGTTATACTTAAGAAGTAAACATAATCATGAACAATAATGATAGTAATAAAGTAAGTTGTAACTAAGAGTTAGCCAGTGTATTAAAGTAATAATTAAAACAAAAAGTAAAGTACATGTCTTTAATGTTGAGTAGTAAATTAATGGTACTGAAGCAGTAAAATTGTAATACATGTAATGCTATAGTTAACTCACAGAACACGGTCTGTACGTTAAAGTAAAACAAAATATTAGTTTAAGGCAATCATGCTTGAATATCTTTAAGCTTCATACATAAGTTTAACATTTAAAATGTACGTTTAAACTTTAACTCTAATACCGTTCATAAGTAGTAATATATAATTAACAGTTACACATTAAATAGTTAGGATGGTTGAGGATAGTTCTATACAATATATAATAAAAACAATAAACAATGAGCAAATCAAAAGTAAAGGAACAAACGTATTTATGTAATAATGTAGTTAACTACAGTGTGTATGTGTATATTAGTATAATGTAGTCGTGCTTTAAATATCCTAACCTAACCCTAAAAAATATTTTTCTTACCTATATACTTATAACTACTATAAATGTAATAAAACTTATTTAAGTACCTAGTAATACAGAGTAAGTGGTTAAAGCACAGAGCTTAGTTTAAATTATGTTTAGTCATACTCATAGCATATGAATGGTTCTGAAGCAGTTGTCAAATTTGATTACACATTAAATAGTTAAGTCAAATGACAAAAGGGAAAACTAATAAGTAAAATAAAATTGTTCTGTTGAGGTAAAGTTTTTATAATTAGTTCACTAACAGAACACAGTGTGTAGGTGAAAGTATAAAAAAAACTATTAGTTATAGTACACAGTTACTCTCATCATATATATATATAATATATATAAGTACATTAGTATTATATTTAAGTGTATTATGTATGTATGCATGTATGTATGTATGTATGTATGTATGTATGCATATGTCCACATTAATTGAACTTTCGTTAGTAAGACAAAATATTAATTTAAGGCAATGAATAGGTTATAATAAATATTTAATAATAGTTCATAAGTAGTAATTAACAGTTATTGGAATTGTAAAATTGAATGTACAGGTTAGGTTAATTTAAAATTATTAAATGGCAATAGAACAGTTTTAGTAGTCGAGTCAAATGCATTTATCATAATTTTTGGTCTTAAAAATATATGTCAGTATGAATTAAGCATGAGACAGTATAGATTGTATTAATTGTATAAATGTACACACAATGTAAAGAAAATATCGCTCATAATATTATGTAAGTGAAGTTTTAATAACACTAAAAAACCTTATTTCGTTAATAATACTCAGTGATGTGTACTTAATAATGAACATACACTGTCGCATTCAGTAATACAATCTTTTACAACAGAGGTTCCCAACCTTTTTTGACTCGCGGCACCCTTGGACATTTTCTAAAAATCCGGAGGCACCCTATGCTCTATAGTCTATAGTCTATACTATAGAGTACTTCGGTTCTATTTATTAGTGCATAAGTATAACCCTACCTAACCCTGGTTGGGAATCTCTGTTTTACAATAATAATGACTTAATATAAGTACATTCCTGTCGTAGAATATCAATTTTAAATCACATATTTATTTATCAATTAATTAATTGTATTAATGGCAGAGTAAAAATGTTTTAGCTTTACTTCATAGTTCTACAATTTTTATATCTTTTTATTTTATATTATTTATGTTTTACATTTTGATATATTATGTTATATATATTCTGATTTATGTTTTTATTTTTAATTGTAATAAAACTTATTTAAGTATACAACTTTAAAGTAATAATTTAATAATAAAGTAATAGTAATAATAACTTTAGTAATAAAGTAATAATTAAATCAAAAAGTACAGTTGTATATTTAATGTCAATTGTTTAATAAACTATATTGTAAGCATATTTGTCAAACAGATATTAGTTAAAACAATAGGAGCGCAGTTTAAAATATGTTTAGTGATAGCAAAAGAATGGTTCTGAAGCAGTGATCAACAATTATACAATTAAACAGTTAAGTCAAATGACAAAAGGGAAAATTAATAAGTGAAATAAAAGTGTTGTGTAGAGAGACATGTACACTTATATCAAACATTTGTTTGTAAGTGAAAGTAAAACAAAATATTAGTTTAAGGCAATCATTAAAAATCATAACATAGAAGTTTAACGTTTAAAGTCTGACTCTATGTCGAGCCATAATCAATGAATAGGTACATAATCATAGTCCATAAGTAGTAATAAACAGTTACACATTAAATAGTTAAGTAAAAATAAAAGTGTTCTGTTGAGGTATTAGGTATACGTCATGATCCTCAACAAAAATAATAATCAAATGAACAAATGCCTAACTGTTTAGTTAGTTTAGGTTTGAGCACGTGTAAATCAAGGTAATAGAATTCAATGTGTACGTGATAGTAAAAAAACAATATTAGTTATTATGTATTGTATAGTTATAGTATGTATATTGGTATGTATGTAACTGACATAACATTCATTGACATAATGCTTCTAATGTTATACTTAAGAAGTAAACATAATCATGAACAATAATGATAGTAATAAAGTAAGTTGTAACTAAGAGTTAGCCAGTGTATTAAAGTAATAATTAAAACAAAAAGTAAAGTACATGTCTTTAATGTTGAGTAGTAAATTAATGGTACTGAAGCAGTAAAATTGTAATACATGTAATGCTATAGTTAACTCACAGAACACGGTCTGTACGTTAAAGTAAAACAAAATATTAGTTTAAGGCAATCATGCTTGAATATCTTTAAGCTTCATACATAAGTTTAACATTTAAAATGTACGTTTAAACTTTAACTCTAATACCGTTCATAAGTAGTAATATATAATTAACAGTTACACATTAAATAGTTAGGATGGTTGAGGATAGTTCTATACAATATATAATAAAAACAATAAACAATGAGCAAATCAAAAGTAAAGGAACAAACGTATTTATGTAATAATGTAGTTAACTACAGTGTGTATGTGTATATTAGTATAATGTAGTCGTGCTTTAAATATCCTAACCTAACCCTAAAAAATATTTTTCTTACCTATATACTTATAACTACTATAAATGTAATAAAACTTATTTAAGTACCTAGTAATACAGAGTAAGTGGTTAAAGCACAGAGCTTAGTTTAAATTATGTTTAGTCATACTCATAGCATATGAATGGTTCTGAAGCAGTTGTCAAATTTGATTACACATTAAATAGTTAAGTCAAATGACAAAAGGGAAAACTAATAAGTAAAATAAAATTGTTCTGTTGAGGTAAAGTTTTTATAATTAGTTCACTAACAGAACACAGTGTGTAGGTGAAAGTATAAAAAAAAACTATTAGTTATAGTACACAGTTACTCTCATCATATATATATATAATATATATAAGTACATTAGTATTATATTTAAGTGTATTATGTATGTATGCATGTATGTATGTATGTATGTATGTATGTATGCATATGTCCACATTAATTGAACTTTCGTTAGTAAGACAAAATATTAATTTAAGGCAATGAATAGGTTATAATAAATATTTAATAATAGTTCATAAGTAGTAATTAACAGTTATTGGAATTGTAAAATTGAATGTACAGGTTAGGTTAATTTAAAATTATTAAATGGCAATAGAACAGTTTTAGTAGTCGAGTCAAATGCATTTATCATAATTTTTGGTCTTAAAAATATATGTCAGTATGAATTAAGCATGAGACAGTATAGATTGTATTAATTGTATAAATGTACACACAATGTAAAGAAAATATCGCTCATAATATTATGTAAGTGAAGTTTTAATAACACTAAAAAACCTTATTTCGTTAATAATACTCAGTGATGTGTACTTAATAATGAACATACACTGTCGCATTCAGTAATACAATCTTTTACAACAGAGGTTCCCAACCTTTTTTGACTCGCGGCACCCTTGGACATTTTCTAAAAATCCGGAGGCACCCTATGCTCTATAGTCTATAGTCTATACTATAGAGTACTTCGGTTCTATTTATTAGTGCATAAGTATAACCCTACCTAACCCTGGTTGGGAATCTCTGTTTTACAATAATAATGACTTAATATAAGTACATTCCTGTCGTAGAATATCAATTTTAAATCACATATTTATTTATCAATTAATTAATTGTATTAATGGCAGAGTAAAAATGTTTTAGCTTTACTTCATAGTTCTACAATTTTTATATCTTTTTATTTTATATTATTTATGTTTTACATTTTGATATATTATGTTATATATATTCTGATTTATGTTTTTATTTTTAATTGTAATAAAACTTATTTAAGTATACAACTTTAAAGTAATAATTTAATAATAAAGTAATAGTAATAATAACTTTAGTAATAAAGTAATAATTAAATCAAAAAGTACAGTTGTATATTTAATGTCAATTGTTTAATAAACTATATTGTAAGCATATTTGTCAAACAGATATTAGTTAAAACAATAGGAGCGCAGTTTAAAATATGTTTAGTGATAGCAAAAGAATGGTTCTGAAGCAGTGATCAACAATTATACAATTAAACAGTTAAGTCAAATGACAAAAGGGAAAATTAATAAGTGAAATAAAAGTGTTGTGTAGAGAGACATGTACACTTATATCAAACATTTGTTTGTAAGTGAAAGTAAAACAAAATATTAGTTTAAGGCAATCATTAAAAATCATAACATAGAAGTTTAACGTTTAAAGTCTGACTCTATGTCGAGCCATAATCAATGAATAGGTACATAATCATAGTCCATAAGTAGTAATAAACAGTTACACATTAAATAGTTAAGTAAAAATAAAAGTGTTCTGTTGAGGTATTAGGTATACGTCATGATCCTCAACAAAAATAATAATCAAATGAACAAATGCCTAACTGTTTAGTTAGTTTAGGTTTGAGCACGTGTAAATCAAGGTAATAGAATTCAATGTGTACGTGATAGTAAAAAAACAATATTAGTTATTATGTATTGTATAGTTATAGTATGTATATTGGTATGTATGTAACTGACATAACATTCATTGACATAATGCTTCTAATGTTATACTTAAGAAGTAAACATAATCATGAACAATAATGATAGTAATAAAGTAAGTTGTAACTAAGAGTTAGCCAGTGTATTAAAGTAATAATTAAAACAAAAAGTAAAGTACATGTCTTTAATGTTGAGTAGTAAATTAATGGTACTGAAGCAGTAAAATTGTAATACATGTAATGCTATAGTTAACTCACAGAACACGGTCTGTACGTTAAAGTAAAACAAAATATTAGTTTAAGGCAATCATGCTTGAATATCTTTAAGCTTCATACATAAGTTTAACATTTAAAATGTACGTTTAAACTTTAACTCTAATACCGTTCATAAGTAGTAATATATAATTAACAGTTACACATTAAATAGTTAGGATGGTTGAGGATAGTTCTATACAATATATAATAAAAACAATAAACAATGAGCAAATCAAAAGTAAAGGAACAAACGTATTTATGTAATAATGTAGTTAACTACAGTGTGTATGTGTATATTAGTATAATGTAGTCGTGCTTTAAATATCCTAACCTAACCCTAAAAAATATTTTTCTTACCTATATACTTATAACTACTATAAATGTAATAAAACTTATTTAAGTACCTAGTAATACAGAGTAAGTGGTTAAAGCACAGAGCTTAGTTTAAATTATGTTTAGTCATACTCATAGCATATGAATGGTTCTGAAGCAGTTGTCAAATTTGATTACACATTAAATAGTTAAGTCAAATGACAAAAGGGAAAACTAATAAGTAAAATAAAATTGTTCTGTTGAGGTAAAGTTTTTATAATTAGTTCACTAACAGAACACAGTGTGTAGGTGAAAGTATAAAAAAAAACTATTAGTTATAGTACACAGTTACTCTCATCATATATATATAATATATATAAGTACATTAGTATTATATTTAAGTGTATTATGTATGTATGCATGTATGTATGTATGTATGTATGTATGTATGCATATGTCCACATTAATTGAACTTTCGTTAGTAAGACAAAATATTAATTTAAGGCAATGAATAGGTTATAATAAATATTTAATAATAGTTCATAAGTAGTAATTAACAGTTATTGGAATTGTAAAATTGAATGTACAGGTTAGGTTAATTTAAAATTATTAAATGGCAATAGAACAGTTTTAGTAGTCGAGTCAAATGCATTTATCATAATTTTTGGTCTTAAAAATATATGTCAGTATGAATTAAGCATGAGACAGTATAGATTGTATTAATTGTATAAATGTACACACAATGTAAAGAAAATATCGCTCATAATATTATGTAAGTGAAGTTTTAATAACACTAAAAAACCTTATTTCGTTAATAATACTCAGTGATGTGTACTTAATAATGAACATACACTGTCGCATTCAGTAATACAATCTTTTACAACAGAGGTTCCCAACCTTTTTTGACTCGCGGCACCCTTGGACATTTTCTAAAAATCCGGAGGCACCCTATGCTCTATAGTCTATAGTCTATACTATAGAGTACTTCGGTTCTATTTATTAGTGCATAAGTATAACCCTACCTAACCCTGGTTGGGAATCTCTGTTTTACAATAATAATGACTTAATATAAGTACATTCCTGTCGTAGAATAATCTAAAAATGTCATTGTAGTAAGCAGGTTTATTGTTGAGATAATAAAATATGTATACTGACTTTTGTTATAGTTAAATAAATAAATTTTAACTTTAAAATCAAGTACCAATCAAAATACAAAGAAATTCACAGAAGAATGTTTAATTGGTTGAGCATTTATACATAATATTTATATTCTGTCTAACAACAATAAATTTGAAACATTGTAAAAAACGTATTGCACTGTATAACAGTAAGTGTTATAGTGAAATCATAATATGATACATGTTGTAGTTCAATTCAATTTTTCAAAGAGCTGTACAAAATAATGTTTAATTGAATGTGTATTAAAATAATATAAACATTTCTAAGAGTACTACATGTGAAATGATAAAAAACTTATCTAGTACCACAACTTACAAATGACCTAGATCAGTAGTAAGTAGTAGTAGTAAAAAAGAGTGTAGTTTAATACAGAATTTTAACTTAAAACAATAAAAAGTAAAACTTTTAATACATATTTAATATAATCTTGTGTTGGTTAGGTTTAATGTGCTTATATGTATAACCATAACAATAACAATTGTATTGCACTCTATAACACTAAGTGTAGGTACTCAAATGCAATAAGTGCATTTCTATGAGAATTGCTTTATATGATAAGTTGAATGTAAAGTTTATGTTACATTAAAATATCATACATGGTGTGTAATAAAATCAAGTGCACCTATATTTATCAAATAAGTAACACTGCAGTACAAACAAAGTTAGTTGTATAAATAAAGTAAACAAAGTACTGAAATGATCTAAATGAGAAAACACTTATCCAGTACACAATTCACAAAAAAAAAAGAGAGGTAATACCTACTTTGTGTAGTAGTAACATTAAGAAAAATTGTATTGTGTCAAGAGTTCCGTTTAGGTCAATATAGTAAAAGTTGATATATTAGTACAGTTATAAGTTTATAAGTATAGTTATAATTTTAGGCAAAGTATGAAAATAAGCTCGACCCAGTGTTTGATATGCAATTGAAATCTGAAACAGCAGTAACACAATTGAATGTCGTTCAAGTTATTCTACAATTTAATTTCTATACAATAGTTTATACATAATAGTTTTCAAGAATGTTGTACCGAGCCAGTATAGTATAGAAGTACCTTGGTATATAGCAGTAGCAGTATGTACAGAAACAACAATATGTATCTAAGAGCATAGTGAATAATTAAGCATGTAAGGAATGTTGACAATTACATACTACAGTGGGCTACACTATCCAACATTATATTAAGTAATTTCCATATTGTAAATGTTGTGAAAATTGATCAAACTTGAAATGATACAGACACGTACCTATTTATCATGTTTATTAGTATACTTGTGTGAGCTTATATGCATTATGTTGCAACAAAAACTTTGAATGTCATTGAGTTATGTTAAGTTAAGTTTGAAAGACACAGTAGGTACATTAAACCCATGAGAGTACACAACAGTATTAGTATTAGAAGTCCAGCCAGACGGGCATACAGGCATGGTGCACTGCAATGAATATAGGTACTCACCAAAGACGGTACTGCTGCGGGCCTCAAACGGCGGCGCAGCGCGTTTTCCACAGCGTAGTCGATACCGGGGACGAAATGCCTCGAACACAGCTGAGATGTGTGGTTCACGGGAAAACCTTGGTCCACCACAAATGCCACCCACTGAAGACGACGTTGTACGGCGATTGGAAATCTAAGTGGCGACACATAATTTATTATGATAAATTGATATTTAACGTGTTGTGTGAAATACCTGTATACGGAAACGTCATCGTCGTTGTTGTCCACAACTACGCATAGCCTAAAATTCAACCATTTCGACCATTTTGAATAGCCTAAAAACATCACAAACGAATATAATATAATCATGAAAAGTAAATGCTGAATACTCGTAAAAAAATTGTTGCAATCGAATATAATGACTGTATCAGTTTGTTATGAGCGGATGTGTTATTTTTAGAATGAATAGGTACACACCGGCTAACGTGATGCACATAAAAAATAGAAAAATGACATACCCAGCTCGTAGTAGCACAAAAAATAGCGATAAAACACGTGTACTGCAATGGTAACGCGCCGAAACGGCCAACGGACTTACACGTCGACTTCAGCGACAGCTAATACGAATGCGGATATAAAAAACGTTATAGGTATTCAAAGTGTACGGAAAAAACACGAAACAGCGGAAAACGATGTCTGTAGGTGGTGAAAACATTATGTTCGTTCGCGATACGCGCCGCCATGAATGCACCTGTAGTTTATCTGAATAGTATATAGTATAATAGTAGATATAAAAGTTTACTTACCGGTGTGTGAAAAGCGCTCAATGCAGAATAACAAAAGTCAAGGGAAAGCACTGAATATTAATTAATAACACAAAGTATTAAGGAGGCTTTCCACTACATACGTTCGCGTGTACGTGCATAAAAATACTAGTCTGTGATTGGTTGGTATACCACAATGTTTATGCGTTCTTACCACACGATTAACCATGATACCGCGTTGTTGGATCCAGTTCAACAATTTCGTGTACACGGCAGTTTGGTATTGATAACAAATGAAAATTCAAACCATATCAAATTTAAATATACATTTATTTAATTATTTTCTTTTCGGAAATGGTCATCAAGTTTTGTTATAAAGTCTACTGTCTAGCTTTTCTAAATAGTAAATAAGTATTTTTGAGATAATTACTTTCAATTTTTTATTTAGAAACATGAATCCATCTAAAATACTAGTGAGTATCAATATTGTTACCTTTTTTTAAACCTTTGCTCTATTATATATATATTATGGCTAAATATATTTAGCCTTGATATATAGAATACTAGCTGATCCCGTGCACTTTGTTGCCCGTTAAATATACCAACTCTATATAACTCAAACTCTGTTCAATTTGTAATTTAATATTCGGTGTATGGTGTTCAAAATGTATCTTAACTTTTCTGTTGCCTGGAATAAAAATTCTGATTCGCAGCAGTATATTATCAGGTAGGCGGTAGATTATATATAGAGATTGAATACTATAGCACGAATGGTGTGACACAATTAATTAAGCAATTAATATCGCAAACATACTGAGCAATTGCGAAGAGCGCAGTGAAGACAGTATTAATTTAATCAATCTATACAAGTATTGTCGCCACTCATAGTCTAGTCTATCAGTATTCAAAGCCAGGTCGTAACACTGCTCATTACTATTTTAGCTTACTATTGTATTTTTGTATTAAAGTATACTAAGTATATTCAATATAACATAATATTTAATTTAACTTTTAAATGAATATAGTCTTCCCAATATATTTCTTCAAATGACGCTTGCAGACATTGGGTTTTATTTCTTCTGTACAAATATAAAACTAATTTTTATAAACGTTGCTTAGTCTTGGCAAGTGTACTATTTTTAATTTGAATTGGGTAACCAATATACTGTATACTAACTGCTCTGCATGTACTGAGTACATTGTACTCTGTACCGGTTGGAAGATGGGAATTTCCTGTAGTCATTGCACTTTATAATTGAATTTCATTATGCATTTTTAGATTTAACATATACTATTAAAGTATTAACTAAATCACATTTATATTATTTCATTTTATAGGGCTCACTATGCAAAATATGTAAACAACTGATATACAAAAACGATAAATCACATGTATGTTCAAAAAGTAAGTTAAAGGATTAAGATTGTATTGTAAATTCAAAATTTTTTAATTGTTATCCAGTCAAGTTTTATGGAGACATTTAATATTTTCAGTTTTTTATTTATATTGTTGAAAAAAAATGACTGAATAATAGATTTTAAATTAATATTTTTATTTATCCTGATTTTATCATAATAATAATAACTACCATACTTATTTAAATTTTTAGCAAGTTCAAAAGAAATCACAACTAAATTGATAGTTCTTCTTGTTGTGGTATTGGCTTATTGTGATTTAAGTTTGTCAACCATCTTTTTTAAAATTCTAATTATCAATTAAAATTAAATAACTTGTTTTTACTTCCAGTTGAACCTCAATATTCTTTCCAAAAAATACTACCCAAAGTCCAAAATACAACAAAAAATGTACCAGTGTCTGCAAGTTCCTCATTTTCAAATTTATTGAGGGAAATTGAAATTGAAGAACAAAATGTATCAAGTGTCTCAGAATTTAATATAACAAATGAGAACTTAGTAGAAAGTGGAATTAACGATGATGATGATGATGCAGAAGATTACTCCAAACTGATTATTGCTGTGCGGGAGCGTCATCCTCTGTGGGATCACAGAATACCGATGTCTAATCGATATGAATCTATTAAACAAAAGTTATGGGATGAGATATACGTAGAATTAAATGGTTAGTTTTTGATAAGCATGATTTGTTATTAAATATTTAGTTGAAAAAATTTACTCTATTATAGGTGCATATTCACTAGATACTATTAAAAAAAAATGGAAATATTTGCGAGAGAAATATGTTCGCCAAAAAAAAAAACCAGCAAGTGGAGCCGGAGGAAAAAATAAAAATTGGTGTCACACAAATGAATTACAATTTTTGGATGATGTCATTATGAACAATAATAAGTAAGATGAGATTATAATATTATCTACCTACTTGTATATTACTATACAACTGATGTATGTATAATACAAATTGCTGTATATTTATATTTTTTTAGAACAACTAGCAATATAAATTTACCATCTGATGAACCGAGAACTAAGGCATCTAAAAGTATTAAAAACAAAGTGTTCATCTATATTTTTCCCTAACATACATATTGATAATTCCATTATTGTGTTTTTATTTAATCTTCAGGGTCAAATAATGATTCAATTGAAGAATCCATCTTAAATGAACTACGTCAATCAAGACCAATACTACCACTATCAACTGAAAGTAAAGTAGACGAAGACCAATATTTTGGTAACTATTTAGTATCGCTTATAAAAAACATACCTAAAAAAAAGAAAATGGCATTGCAAGCAGAAATAATAAACAGAGTCATTTCCATTATGGCAGAAGACTAAATTATTTATTTTTTATATTAATTTTATATGTAAGTGTTTTGTTTTGAAAAGTTCTAAAATATTAAGTTTATAAAGTCAAAGAAGACTATTGTTAAGTTTTGTTATTTTCATGATTTAAATAAGTAGTAGTAATTTGGGGTTTCTGTAACACTTTTTACAGGGAAAAAAAAAAAGTTCAAGGGGGAAAGTCCCCCTTGCAGCACATTCGATCACCGTATAGGTAAAAATTCTAAAAAGGTGGGTTGGGGCTTCTGTAACACTTTTTACAGGGAAAAAAAAAAGTTCAAGGGGGAAAGTTCCCCTTGCAGCACATTCGATCACCGTATAGGTAAAAATTCTAAAAAGGTGGGTTGGGGCTTCTGAGTTAAATTTTACAGGGAAAAAATTTCAAGTAGGAATGTATGCCTTACAGTGTAACCAATCTATCTAAAATTTACTAGAGAAAATGCAAATTTTAATTTGTCAAACAAGATTTTATTTAAAACATTTAGTCAGTTACTATCGAGCCGTCGTACAATCAAGTTGTGTTATTATTTTTTTTCAGTGCATTATCTTATTGAATCGATTTTTTTCAACCAACTATTTTAAGTTTTATTAAAAAACCATGAATTTACAGAAGTTTTCTAACGATTTTCCTTCATTGGTTTATTTAGTTAGAAATAATTCGTATCCAGTACATTCAGATTTTACTACATTTTTATCGAGATTAAAAACGTATAATTCATTTCCATCTACTTTATGTCAAAATAAATATTCGTTATCTGAGGCTGGATTTAAGTATTCAGGAACTGCTGACATAGTCGAATGTTTTTGTTGCGGACTGGTGTTACAAAAATGGACTAAAGATGACATTCCGTTTGTTGAACATGCAAAATGGAATCCTAAATGTATATTTGTTTTACTTTGTAAGGGTAATGAATTTATAGAAAATGTAAAAAACGAATATGTAAAATCTACACATGTTTGTGATTGTAATCAGTCTAAATCATAATATGTTATCATTAACTAGTTTACTTGTTTAAATTAATTATATTTTAATAATTTGTAATCATTTATAAATAAATATTGTATTAATCAACTTAAATGCGTTAATAATTGATTTTATATCTCGTTGACTTGTAGTCGAGTCGGATAACGCGTCAAGTTGTAATTCAATATAGTAGGTAGGTTTAAAATTCAAGTTACAGGTTCAACGGTTCAAGTAAGTATCCCCTCTCTACGCGTTATCTGATTTGGTTTCATGGTCACTTTAGTTTTTATATCGATATCAGACAAATAAGTTTAGTATATAATAATACAGGATTCAAGTAATATACTCAGTTTTCAAATATGTGTGTTGTAACGATCATCCGTTATTCTATTTCACGTTTTTTGAAGTTCAAACATTTTTTTACATTTATACGTTTTTTTTTTTTTAAAAAAATCATAAAAAATCGACTATATCAAAAAGAACACGTCGCAGTACAATATGATTCCAATTGTTGTTTCAAAGTCAGTAATCGATATACGACCTCTTAGCAAGAAAAGTGTAACTGTTGGATTTTTGGTTAATAAAAATATGTTTACTGTTATTATATTACTCCAATGTAATTTCACAAAAAAAATGCTAATGATCGATTTAATACAGTGGTATACACTAATTTCAGATTCAATTTATAGCTCAATAACTAATAATCTACATACTAATAATAGTAAACGTATAAAAATAACAGATAGCATATATTATACAGTTAATTTAAATCAGTTTACTATTAAATTGTATGTTAATAACCAATTTATCACGTTATCATATAATGATCTCCATCGGATAAAAGAATTACAAGAATGTATTGATTCGTATATTGTTGAAAAGCAGAAAAAGTTGGTTTCATATCAGTCAATTTTTGATACAGTGTATTCATTAATTAAAGCAAACATTAATATTTTACCATTATCTTGTCAGCGAAATGATTTTACAAACCAGTACATACAAAACTTTGATTTTAGCAATTGTTTTGTACAGAACGATGATTTCAGTTTTATGTATGAAATACTTCAATTCCACAATAATTCTTTATCAGATATAATATTAAATGATATTAAAATATAACGTTATGTAGTTACAATCTACGACTGCTTTATCACCAGCTGCAGGTTGTTTACGAGTTGCGATCAGACAGCAGTGTAACCTTCGTTATCACATATTCTTCGTATCATTGTTAACCGTGCTTGTAATCAACCGTTTTTTTACGAAATTTAAACTATCTTATCATGAATTACTAATTTGGTTTCCATAGTTCATATAATATGCAATTTTTCGTTATGTTCATAGACTATAGTAATGTTATTCTGTATTCATGCTACATGATAGAACAGTTTTGGTTAGTGTTAAAGTATATGACTAAACCGCATGTTTGACCTTTGACGGTCTCGCATATTAATTATTTTTATATTAATAATTATATATTATTTATATTATTAATTTTTATATTAACAACCGTTCATGTGTTTCTGGTGCTATGATTTATTTCTGTAAGTATCTTTCACGATTTATTTATTGTTATGAATTATGATGTAATTATATGTCAGTTAATTAATCGTTTGAACACTTTTCAGTTGTTACTATTAATATTATTATTATTACTATATATGGTTTGTAATAAAAAAAAATAAGGGTAAAACTGATTTAATTATTGTTTTAATTTGTTTTTTGCTCTTTAAACTTTATACCATTAATAAAAATTATCAATATTATTGTAAAAATAGAAACAAGATTAATTATTTTATTATAATGTTACTACTTTTATTAAACAATCATTAAATATAAATTTTTACAATTTGTAATATTAATAAAACAGATTATACATTTAAATTATGATTATTTTATTTTTTAGTATTTTTGACAAGTTTTTTCTTAGGATCTGTTGAAAACCGGTCCAATATTTCTCGAACAACGTCGTTGATTTTGTTTGAAATTATTGAATCTTTTGTATCTCTACTTGATGTATAAATTTTAATACTAGCTTCCGCATGTTTCCATCTAGTATGAAAATTCACTATTTAATATTTTTTTATTTTAAACATGTTATAGACCATAATTTTTTTTTTTTTTTTTTTACTAACCTTTCATCTGATGGAATATCTTGGATTGTATTCATTTTATAGTGCTGAATGACATAGTAGTCTTCACAGTGAGGTGCAACTGAACATTTAAATGTGTAAGAACTATTCCCTTCCTTCATTGTTAATGTATTTAATATATCATTTTCAATTTTTCCTTTTGATATCAAATCCATAAAAATATCCTTGTATGATTCTGATTGCTGATATTATACATATAAAATAAAGTAACATTTCAATTAGTATTAAAAATGATGTGTGTGTGTGTGTGTGTGTGTGTGTGTGTGTGTGTGTGTGTGTGTGTGTGTGTGTGTGTGTGTGTGTGTGTGTGTGTATGTGTGGTGTGTCAGTGTGTATAATATTTTAGAAATAATATTAATTATCACCTTTCCGATCTTGGTCTTTTTACTACTAGTACTAGCTTTTGACTCAACAACATTTTTCCTTTTGCTAATTTTTGGCTTAACAGGTACTGAACATGAACTTTCCTGATATTATTTAATAAAATATCAATAATATAAATATAAAATTCTGTCTTGTATCTATTATATATTTATATATATATATATGTACACACACACAAACACAATCAAATGGGAATACTTACATCTTCGTTTGACGAGCTGTCTCCAGTAACATTGGTATATGAAGACATTGTATATTACCTTAAATAAAAATTTGTAAGTTAAAATTTTTAATATACTAGTTTTAAAACTAATACCAGATCAAAGTATATTACTTGTTATGTAGTCTTGTAACAGTGTGAAGCTACGATGTATCAAGTCCAATAGTTAATTTCAAGATTTAACACTGACTATAATAAATGTATGCTGACTGTTTATATACAATCTAATAAGGCTGTGTGAGTGTGTAAGGTAATTATCGGTTTATGTATTATTGTCGGATAATTAGGTTTAAATAAAATAAATGCAGTGTACTCATTTTTTTTTAGGCTTTCCACATTAAATTGAACATAGAGGTTGTTTGGCAGATCACCTATGTTAACTTTAAATAACTTTTGATTAAAAAAAAAAAATGCTTGTTTGCAGTTTATAATCAGTCTAATATTATAATGTGATGTAATATCGAATGATTATTTTATTTTCAGGTAAACTGCTAATTAGATATAAATAAAATAAATGCAATGCAGCAATTTTTGTTTTTAGGCTTGCTACAATAATTATTTACGCTCTTGTCATCATTTTATCAGATTACCTACTTTATTCAATAATTAGTAAACATTTATTTATAATTGTAAACTTTTTATCTAGATAGTATTAATTCCTATTCTATACAAAAAAAACATCAATACCTAAGTATAATAACTGCATCATCAGACCATCTAATATTAATAATTTATTAACTAGTGCTGATGTGGTTCAATGATGTTCTGTATAATTTCAATAAATATGATAGTATATATAAATACAGATTCATTTTTCATTGGACTCTAGAGTTTGATAGGTCTATGATTACAGTTATTTAACAAATTTTTAAACAATTTGTGTATGTACCAATTCATCTTCAACACTATCTATTCAAAGTGAACGTGCAATTCAAGATTTGTTCAACAAACAAGTAGATTAATACCTGTTATTATATGTAAGTTATTAATCAAATAAAAATAAATATGTCTAACACATAATTTTCAAATTTCAGTGAAATTAAAATCAAATTAATAATGAAATATTAAATATTAAATTAAATTGTGTTGTGTAAAATGTATAAAGTATAACCAATAATCTGAAATTTAAATAAAGTTTAAAAAATAATAATTCAGAACTTTATGTTGTGCTTATAATATATTTGTAATACTATGATTGTTAATATATGTTATTTATTTACAGGTAAATATCATTAGTAAACTATTAAGTTATATAACTAATTCTCAAATAATTTGTGTATGTAACAATTCATTTTTTTACTATCGCCTAATCGACGTCAACAAACTGAAAACATTGAAAATTGAAGATTTGTAGAATAATCTGATGGATAATATGAACGATAACATGTAAGTTAAATGTTTATGATTAATGAAATATGAAATAACATAATATTTAATATCAAATTAATTCATATTATATGAAATAAAATTAAATATTAAATATTTTCAAATAAAATTAAATTTTAATAATTTAGTTTAATTTCAAATATAATTAGTATAACAGAAATAATTAAAAAAAAATAAACTTGAAAAAATGTAAAAATTATTGTAAAATATATTATTTTATTTTTTAATAATATATTATAGGTTAACTACTATAACTGGTATGATACCATTCATTAAAATCAAGTACAAATTGAACTAAACTAAATTATTATAATGTATTTTAACCAATACAAATAAAGAATAAATACTATGTTTATGTTTTTTATTTAATACATTTTTTTTTTTAATATATACTATATTAAATAGATGAAAATAATACTAATGTTGTTAATAAATGTTTTATATTTACAGACAAAAACCGAAAAATAAAATAATAATTATTGATTTTGAATTCACAAACTATCAACGTACTGATTTAATACTTATTTCTGCAGCATTATCACAGACTCATATACAATCAAAAATTGAACGTATGCGAGGTCGACCTTTAATAATATCACCTGATGGAAGAGTAAAATTAATGAATAATTATACCTATTTGAAAACCAGAGATTTGTTGTTAAAAATTTTTGAAAAGAAACCAGACCAGCTTCAAGTTATACTAAATGAATTACATTTAGCTATGAAAACAAAAACTTCAAATTTAACCAAAAACTATTTAAAAAACTATCTTAATTTTAATAATCAAAATTCAATTATTTTACTATGGAGTGGTAGTTCAGACAAAAATATTTTACTGAGATTAGGTTTTAATACACATATAATGTTGAATTTGACTGCATATGATGCTGATAATAATAAAATATTTTATTTAAAATTAATTAATTTTAAAAGTAATGAAATTATATTAAACCATAAATTAGGTTATATAACTAAAAATGGTAGGTTATTATCTTTGAAAGAAACTCACGACATAATTTGTAAACAAAACCATAATATAACTTGTATACATGATGCAGTTAATGATGTAAAATTAACAAAATGTATTTTCAATTATTTATGTTTAAAAAACAATTATCATCATATATTAAGTAAAATAATTAATAATCATTAAAAATATATAATAACTTAGTATTACAACATTTAAATAACATAACTTAACTATTTTAAATCATATTATAATTTGTAATTAGATTAAGACTTGTAATAATACTTCATATTATGCTGAAACATTTAATTTTTAATAAAAAAAAAAACCATGATTTTTATTTTTTTTTTTTTTTTTTTTTTTAATTACAGTAAAATGCAGCGAAATTTAGTAACAAAAAAAACACGCATGAACGTTATTGGAAAAAGTCGTTATGAACGACTCATTCAGTTAAATCGGTTTAAAAAATGTTCAAAAACGTATGTCTTAAAAAATGATTATAACTTTATAGACTTTATCAAATTTTTTGACTACGGTTTTGATATGATAGTTTGTAAATTAAAAAAAATGACACAGCAATCAAGTATTAAATTTAACTTGTATCTCGACTGTGTTTACGTGCATGTGTTAACACAGGAACGTCGAGATATTTCATTTAAAACCGAAAATATGTTGGCATTTACACATTCAAATTTCGAAAATTTATTAAAAAAAATGTTTAATAAACTTATTAAAGAAGAATCTGACTTTGTCACTAGAGGAAATGGCTGGAGTTTAGACTCAATTGACGTCTTACAGTTAAGGATTAATATTGTAAACCCGTTAACCGGATCTAGTTATTTAATCTTACCTGACTCAATACGTAATAAGAAAGCTGTTATAAATGTAAAAAACTATGATGAAAAATGTTTTAAATATGCAATTTTATCTAAGTATAATAATCAATCAAATAAGAGTCGATTTAATAACCCATATTTTAAAATGCTCGAAAAGAAAAGTGGTTTAAATTTTCACTGTATCGATTATCCGACACCTGTCAAACAAATTAAAATATTTGAACGGTTAAATAATGTGTCAGTTAATGTTTATAGTTTAGATGATACAAATGTTGTTTTCCCATTATATATGAATAATGTTGAAAGTAAAAATCATTTCGATCTGCTTTTGATTAATCGTGGTGAAACATCACATTATTGTTTTATTAATAACTTTAGTAGACTTATTGGTAGTCAAAAGACAAAACATAAATCTAAATTAATTATATGTAAAAGATGTTTTACAGTTTTTAGTAATACTCCTTGTAAATATAAATTGTGGGGTGTTAGTGGATTAAAAAAACATAAAAAAAATTGTGGGAAGCACAAACTAGGAAGACCTGTAATGTTTGAAGACGATGATGACGATTTTATTTATTTTAAAAATTTTAAAAGAACGCAACGAATACCGATAGTAATTTATTCTGACTTTGAATGTTATTTAAAACCTAAATTCACCAAACAAAATTGCAAAATTAAAACACTGATAACTCATAAACATAAACCAATGAGTTATGCATATTACGTGAAAATAGATTATAATATTATACCTAAATATTTAATAAAAAAATATAAAATTCCAACAAAACTTCATGTTTACAGAAATCAAAATGCTGCAAAACATTTCATAAAGACCATGATAGATATAGGTACAAGGGTCTATAATCTTTACCAAGTCAATATACCTATGATTAAATTAACTAATGATGAAGAGCTTAAATTTCAAAATGCCAAAATATGTGAATGCTGTTCCAAATCATTTAAAAAAAATAAATTAATTTAAGTAAGAGATCATAATCATTTTACAGGACGTTTCAGATCAGTTGTTTGTTTAAATTGTAACTTTGAATTGAGTAACGTTTCGTTTCTACCGATATACTTTCATAACTTAGCCTATGACAGTCATTTCATAGTTCGTGAACTTGGTTGTAATGAAAATGATATTCATGTAATACCTAATTCATCAGAGAAATATATATCGTTTAGTAAATCAATTCAAGATAAATTTAATATAAAATTTATTGATACATTTCGTTTTATGTCAGAGTCTCTTAGTTCATTAGCTGATAATTTATCTCATGACAAAACTAGATTTAGGGAAACCTTAAAAAATTTTTCTTTGTCGACTTTAAATTTAGTTACACGTAAAGGCGTATTTCTTTATGAATATATTGATCATCCTAATAAATTAAATGAAACAAGTTTACCGTCAAAACAAACCTTTTATAATTCGTTAAAAGACGAAGAAATTAGTGACGAAGATTATACACATGCTCATAAGATTTGGAAAAGATTTAATTTAAAAACATTAGGGGAATATAGTGACTTATATTTAGCAGTCGATGTATGTTTACTTGCTGACGTTTTTGAAAATTTTAGAGATCTTTGTTTGCAAACACTTAAATTAGATGCTTCACATTACATGACCGCTCCAGGATTTGCATTTGATTGCATGTTGAAACATACTAATGTCCGACTAGAACGGCTTAAACAATATGATTTTCAATTTACACATAGAGGTTGCATGAGCAGATTACCTATGCTAACTTTAAATAACTTTTGATTAAAAAAAAAAAATGTTATTTTGCAGTTTATAATTAGTCTAATATTATGATGTGAATATCCCATGATTATTTTATTTTCGGGTAAACAGAAGGGACTATTTTCAGGTATAAAACACAGAATTTCTTAGCTTATCGTTATCAGTTCAAGCAACAGTAGTCCACAGCAGTTTCAAGAGTAGTCAGCAGCAGAACAGCCTTCTTCGTCAACCAACAGTCAGCTAGCAGATTACCAGACCTCTTTAACAAATAGCAACCAGTCAAAACAACTCTAACAAGCCATCATACTTAGAAAAAATACTTTAATTTCCACAAGCTATGTAAGTACTATTTTTATATTGTTATTTATTAAATTTTACATCTAAACTTCTTTTTTAAAATAAAAAAAAAATAAATAAAATAGAATAATAACAATAATAACAATGTATCGTTGTAATGATAATATAGCTTTATAATATTACTATGAACGTTATATCATGTAGACATGACTTTAGATAGAAATTCTATCTAAAACTGTGCTTACAAACTTAAAGATATTTCATCAGATTATATGCAATAAAAACCATTAGAATAAAAGTAGTGGTTTAAAGACGGTTTCTCAACTCTCACTTTTAGTTACTACTACATAAGCTGTTTTCTTTTTTTTTTGTTAAGTTATGTTTAAATAAAATAAATAATACGTTATAATTATGCGACTATCCACGGTATAGAAAACTGTTGTATCATAGATTTATATAGATAAGATAAAACATCGGGCTTATCAACTATTTATAAAGTGTTAAAATTTTTTGAGGTTTCAAGGGTTCCTTATTATTGGTAATTATTGTAACTTAACCACAAAATCTGACTGCACTAGTACACACTGGTGTACACTACCCGGTGCACACTGGTCGATACCGTGTGGTCAATTATGTGATTCAGTGTTCACGTATAGTGTGTACTATATAGTACAGTCACATGGGAAAAACGCTATTGCCTATGCTATTACGGTTATCTATACCTAGTTTTATCAACGTTAAAATACTTTCGCTAATTATAAATATTTGCTATTGATAGTGTGATAGTTGTATTATACGTGTAATATTATTTTACGTAAACATTTTTTTTAATTTAAAAAAAAAAGGAAAAAAAAATATTCAATAATGTTTACTGTCTGTATAAAAAATATATAATATCCTAAAATGTATATAATATATACATTTAAATTATTTTTGTTGCTTTTACATCTAGTAATGCGGCTTCACTAGTAATTAAAAGTATGTTTCTATGACATAAAATATGCTATATTGTTTAGTTTGTTAAAGTTTTTTTATTTATATTTGAATAATATAATAAGTAATTTAGATTTCTATATTATATATTTTATACTAATGTACTTAGGTAAAATTATAGATAATGAATTATTGGCATTCATTTGATTATTGCTGTGAACAAATTTAATACTATGAAGAACAGATTAAAACATTAACAAAGATGATTGACGAAAATAAAACTAAATAGAGATATGAATATAAAGATCTTAAAAAAAAATAAAAACCTTAAATTCACTATTTATTTAAGTAGAACAAATTCTAATCCAAATTTGTCTTATATAAAACAGTTAAATATAAAATTAGTTTTATTAAGAGAAAATAAAATGGATATACCTATGTCGAAAATATTGTGATTTATATATCACGAATTTTCGTAGGCGAGAAGTTTGTTTCGGTAGAAGGTTAGATTTTCTTACGACAGCAAAATCTAAGTGTGAAAGTTTTCGAACAGGTTAAATTTTTTTAATTTATTATGAATAATTAGTAAATATATTATTAGTTTATTATTATTTTTTATTTTTGCTATTATTTTATTACTAGTAGATAGTTTACAAATTCTATAACAATTTTCTAGAATAAAAAAAATGGAGTCACAAAATGAATTAATCTGGGAAGAAATTAACTCAATATTAAAGCAACTTAAGGAAAATAACCGTGGTATGAATAACGACGAAGCAACTTTCAAAAAGAAAATGAGAGATATCAATGTTAAAATCCAGAACGCGTCATTGAAAGCTACCAGGAAAAAGTTGAAAGAAGAAAAACATTTATTAATCAACGATTATAAAAATTTATTATATATAACATACGTCTGTGAAAAAAATATACAAAAAGGACTAAATGTGTTATATGATAAATTAAACGATATATAGTCGCTGATAATAAAATCGATATAAATAAATTATTTTGTTATTATTTATTATTTTTATCTTGTAATTATATATCGAATGATATTGTAGTAAATTATAACCTATATCATTCTTATGCATATAATATCTGTTGAAGGATAATAAATGTTTTTAATGCTCAATACTGTTCAAGTTTTATTTAAACTGCTTGTATAGACAGTTAGAAAATATAGAATAAAATATTTATATTGTAGCATAAGCGTATAGGTACGTGATAAGGTCTTATAACTATAATTTTTTTAAATATATATTATCATAATAATTATAGTATAAATAATATATATTTTTTAAAAATTAACTTGATATTTACAATTTATAAAATAATATAACCATTTTAGTCAGCAATAAAAAAAAGTTAATTGAATAAAAAGTGAATTATATTATACAGTGTATTCAAAAATCAATCACTGATATTATCTCAGTTTTATTTATTTTTGAAAATATAAAAAAAAACAGTAACTATATCATAAAGTTAAAAATGAAAAAGAAAATGAAAACATTCTAAAAGAACATAGTCTCTTTGACTGATTATTATTATCATTTATCAGTATTTTAAGTTTTAAAACTTAAGAAACTTTAATTAAATATTATGTTAATAACATATTTTATGACTGGTTAGCAAAACTATACAAAATAATAATAATAATAAAAACGTATAAAGATTACATTTAGCTAAAAACAGAATAAATATTATACTAACGGGTGTATAAGAAGTTGTCTATAGAGACCCCTTAATAAAAAATAAAAAAAAAAATAGTAATTAATACTAAACATAATATTATTACCACATATTATAATATTAAAGAAGAATATTATTAAATAAGAAAAAAAACTACATATTAATTGAAATAGAGTTGTTCGATATGATATTATAATAATTTATAACATTACCGCTTATATATTTTATGTTTTACAGTTGTATTACGGAAAGAATGAGGAAAATTATTTCAAACCGTCAACCATAAGAATCAATAGAATTAATTGAAATTGAAAGATTTAAAAAAATGCTCTAAAACATTTTTGATTAAGAATATAGATTCCATACTATACAAGTTGAATATAAACTTTTTTATTAAATAATTGTTAAAGATAAAATAAATACTATAGTAAAATTATAAGATAAAAATACAGAAGTATTATTTATTTTCATTGATTAATTTTTCCGCTAGATGATGCTTTTTATATCGATTGTGGATACGTCATCATGTTTTTTTTTGAAACAGGCTATTGAGGATTAGGAGATCATAACAATATAACATTGTGTAATAATTAATTTTGACTTCAATGAAAAAATATTTTATTATAAAAGCATTACATATTATACATAAAAAATCTTTATTTTAAAATATCTGATGATGTTATCCATGAATTTTGACTTGAATCAAAACCTAACCATTTAACAAGCATTTTATTCCCAACTTTTTTTACAATACGTTCAATGAGAAAGGTTTTTGGAAAATCAGTTAATTTAATTTCCTGTTCATAAAAACCACCTAAGATTATATTGTCTGATTCATCCTTTAGTTGATAAGTTACTGGATTTGTCTGAAAAACTTTTGAAACTGTAAATATTTCCGTTGTCTAATTTGGTGTATATCCTTTACTAAATATATGTTTATACTTAGATATTCTTACTTTGTCGTTAACCTTAAATTTTGGTTTGTACAATGTTTCAGAATTTATATATGTGTTAAATTTAATATTGTTTGTATCCATTCGAGCTTCACTAGGTGTACATTTGATTGTTCTATGTTTTGTATTATTATAGTTATGTATAATTTTTGATATTGTATTGTACCAATTCCATGTACCAGTAGCAGTAAAATGTATGTATATATATATATATATACATTATTTTCAAGAGTTTAGACCATGTGTTCCGCGATTGAACATTTAATAACACCGTATTTTTTTATTAAATTTTGAAATTGAGCATTGTAAAATTCCGCACCATTATCTGTCTGTAAAAATTATGGGTTTGCTTTTTTTCGATATAATAAACATACCTTTTGTACATTCTTTCGATGTTTTATTTTTCAGCAGTTCCTGAATACTTAAATCCAGCCTCAGATAACGAATATTTATTTTGACATAAATTAGGTGGAAACAAATTATATGATTTTAATCTCGATAAAAATGTAGTAAAATCTGTATGCACTGGATACGAATTATTTCTTACTAAATAAGCCAATGAAGGAAAATCGTTAGAAAACTTCTGTAAATTCATGGTTTTTAATAAAACTTGAAATAATTGGTTGAAAAAAAAAACGATTCAAGAAGATAATGCACTGAAAAAATTCCCCGTGAAAATTAACACAGAAGCCCCAACCATACTTTTTAGAATTTTTACCTATACGGTGATCAAATGTGCTGCAAGGAGGACTTTCCCCCTTGAACTTTTTTTTTTTCTCTGTAAAAAGTGACTCAGAAGCCCCAACCCACCTTTTTAGAATTTTTACCTATACGGTGATCGAATGTGCTGCAAGGGGAACTTTCCTCCTTGAACTTTTTTCATCTCCCTGTAAAAAGTGACTCAGAAGCCCCAACCCACCTTTTTAGAATTTTTACCTATACGGTGATCGAATGTGCTGCAAGGGGGACTTTCCCCCTTGAACTTTTTTTTTTCCCTGTAAAAAGTGACTCAGAAGCCCCAAATTACTACTACTTAAATAAGTATTTAATTATTTTGATATAATAATATTTTATTTTGAGAAGTTGTAATTTTTTTTTAAATACAGTTTTATTACATTAACAAACACCTAATGACACAGTTATTTTTAATTAAAACAATTTATCATATTGGAATTCAACAGCACCATCACTTGAAAAATAATCTTTTAGTTTGTTTCTTATTATCTTGGCATTAGCTGAATAAGTATTAGTACCCAGTTGATTGACAGAAGCCAAAGCACCCATTTCCTGATTATTCATATCGCTATTAGATATTTCTGTATAATAGCGAACACCTACAATATATTATATTATATAATGATAAAAATTAATAAATAAAAATATTATAATACTTAAGAAATAATTACCTGCATTTTGTTCCGACATTTTTATAAAATTATGCAGTACAACCGCGGCTTTTGTAATTGCAATAACTGTTTTTTTCTCCAGCAATTATGGGTTTTCTAAAAACACGCCACTTAGAAGACATAATACCAAAAGTATTTTCAATAGTGCGTCTGCTTCTAGAAAGCCTGAAAAGGAAAATATTTTAGTTTTATCAGAATAAAATAATATTCAATTTTATTTAATTTGTGAAAATTACCTGTAATTGAAAATAGATTCATTTAATGGTAATCGTTTTTTACCTCTTCCTGGGTATGGCCGCATAAGGTTTTCTAAAAGTGGAAAAGCTTCATCACCTACTGCATAATATGGGATTGGTCCACTTTTATTATCTATTTCTTTTTCAATAGGGAAACTTAAAGTTTTATTCAGAAAACCTTTTCCCATTTCTGAACTTGAAAAAACACCACCATCACTGCATCTTCCTGGTGCACCAATATCTACCACAGTGAAATTGTAACTAGCATCACACATTGCCAAAAGTATGATACTATGCGATCCCTTATAGTTAAAGTTCGTAGAACCAGTGTTTGCGAATGCCTTTAAAATAAACATATATCATGATTCATGAATAATATTAAAAACATAAATCATACCTGATGAACAATATGTTTGCCATCAATACTGCCTAAACAGTTAGGCATTTGCCATTTGTTTTCGAATTCTTTTGCTAATTGTGCCCATTTATTAGTGTCTGGCATAAGTAATACCTGAAATTTAAAGTTATGATTCATTATATAAAGGACTAAACCTTATACCATGGATGAAAATATATACTTTCGGGCTTAAAGTATCCCACAGAACAGTACAACATTGTAGTATTAAATTACTAACAGTTGATTGTCCTATACGGAAAGAAAACATTATAGATGTCATTGATTCCCCGGATGCAAGATATCTAGTAATATAAATTATAAACAAGTTAGGTTTATATGCTCATTCATATTATTATATATAATGTGAAAATTAAAGTGATATACAAATTATACTAGATACTAACCTATTCTCATTCAGGCAACTATCTAACAGTGAATAGGCTTAACATAAGACATTAGATATAATAAACTATTATAATTGTGTGACTACCTTAAAGTTGCACTTAAGATTTCTCCAACTGACAATACATCTGGTCGACTAGGAATACGTTTAATTTTTATACCTATTATGCATGTTAGTTCTTCAAATGTAGTTGAAGACATTCTCATAAAATTCTGATAGAGTGCAGAATTTGACAATTGCTGTTCATTTGTCAAACAATGACAATGGCCATGTACTCGCCTCTCTTTCAAAAAGGGTTTAATATACCATCTGGGTTTCGATCTGATAAAAAACATTTTTTTTTTTTTTTTTATATAGAAATATAATATTAATAAAAAAATTTTAAAAAAGCTGGGCCAGTGGGTGTCCCTCTGCTGTACAGTAGGTTACAAGTGGGTCACTGTAATGGATGATGTTAAATTTGAATTCGGTGATATAATATTCACAAAAAAAGAATTAATTAATTAAAATTTAAAAAAAAAACACACAACATTGAAAAATGAATACATTCATCGTTCCACTCAGAATCTAAATAAAAACAACCCAATTCTTTCTATATATGTTTCTTACTTTTTTTGGAACTTTTCTACTTTACGGGACATCTTTTTTTTTTGGTGGTCATTTTTTGGGTAAAAAAAATATTGGTGGAATCAGAATTTGGCGCACGAAGTTAGTTTTGAAGTTATAGCTAATCAAAGTTTTAACTAGAATAAACCTGAATTTTAAATGAAGATTCTTTATTACACATGGAATGTCATAGGCTGTATAAAGTACAATTTAGTACAATTTGTTAGTAAATTGTGTACCTATTTACAAGCCTAAGATGGAAATTTACAAAACAAATTTATTTACCTTTGTTTTCTTTTTTTTTTATGTAACATATACAAATATACAAGTAAGACTTTTCTCCTGTGTACTTCTGTATTATAATTATAATAATTATATCCTACCATTTCTTAAGTTCTTGTAAAAAACTTCTACTAAAAAAAAAATTATTTAGTTTCCCTATTTCGGATTTCCCATTATCAGCTATCAAGACTATCAATAAAGGAAAAAACAATGATATCTATTATCAAAGCAAATATTATGTTACCAAACCAATATGTTACCAATGTAAACCGATGGGAAACGTTTGGGAGACCGTTCATAGCAAACGGGCCTCGCCAATAAATGCACGTACACGCGAACGTATGTAGTGGAAAGCCTCCTTTAGGCTTTTCCGTGACAGTCGATGTGCGTTGCAAGAAGGCTGATCACTTCGTGATCAGGCAGGTCGAAACGGGCGCGTGTCGCGTCGCCAAAGTTGTTCCCCCGCTGCTCCACTCCATCAAACTCCACCCGTATAATGTCGCGTATAAGAACGGTCGCACTGTAGTATCGCAGACCACAGTGTCGCTCCTAAATCGTAATAATATTATTCGCCCACAACAATAATAAGAAAAAACGACCGCCTGACCTACCGTACCCATATTTACCTACGTGTTTACGTTTTTATACTTACGTACGTATTTAAACGTAAATAAGTGTACACGTCATTATGTGTCAAGGTATCCGGTACCCACCTAACGCAAGCATGGTGACCGTTATATTTATAAAGTTACATTTTTAGTATATTGGTGTCTTTCAACAGGTACACATGTGGGATAATTCAATAATTGTATATGTACCTATATCATACATCATAATGATATATATGTATATTATAAATATGACGTAAACATTGAGCATATTATATTCAAGCCTAATATAATGTAGGTGCTCTCCGCGACGTCAATCGGTCCCGGGTAACGGGAATAACGGCAAACATATAATCAGACTTATTAAAGGCGGTAAAGCCGTCGGGTTCGAACGTACGACCACGGGTCATCCACACTTGCGCCTTAACCTACCTATCTACTGAGTTGAGAACCGGAGTCAAATCTATGAATCTTAAACCGTTTCAGCGTCCCGGTGAATTCCGAACGCGATTTCGACGTCCGCTTCGTGCGTCGTAGCTGGCGATCTGATCCCTCGGACGTCGATTTTGCGAAAAAGTGATAAGAGGAGTGATAACGCAGCGACGGCTCCGATTTATTTAATGTCATATGATATTTATGATGTTTTAAATTATTTAGTAATTATAGTAGTATAAATTTGTCAATCCTAGGACCGCCACCGCCACCGCCAACCCCCTACTCCCCGCCCAGCCATAGATAGCCCGCCACCTCTCCACTTCACCGCCACCGCCACCGCCACCGCCACTTCTCCACTTCACCACCCAGCCATAGATAGCCCGCTACCGACACCGCCTCCCCCCTACTTCATCACCACAACCAACAACCACCACCGTCAACAGAACGATCGCGTACGTGCGCTACTATGCGTTATCATATTACCGTTAACACTTGTACCACAGAACAAACAGAAGGGAATCTTATTTCATTTAACATAGGCTCTTATGGGAGATGATAAAACCACGTCCGACATTTCTAAAATTTAAACGTGCTGCCACGTACCGGGAATTTCTCTTTTTTCTTTATATTGTGCAGCACTGTTTATTCGTTCAAATTTCTAATATATTATTATATTCAAACAATCAAACCGATTTTTTTTAAGAAATTGCATTTTTACCATTTATCTAAGTACAGAATCTAAGAAAAACAAAAACTATGTATATTTTATGGAAATTAATAATAAAATATGTGGAAATTGCAGATTAACAGTGTAGCCACAAACCACAGCAAACTTTTAAAAAAGGGAATTTCTCGGTACGTGGCAGCACGTTTAAAATCTAGAAATGTCGGACGGTTTTTCGATGAGCCTTAAGATTCCCTTCTGTTTGTTCTGTGCTTGTACATTACCGCGAGCAGTTCTTCCCTAAACTGATATCACTTATCACATTACTGTTAACAAATAATAATACGAGTGCACATGTATAACAGGGTATCCGCATATAATTGTGCAACACACTACCTTTATTATATATATATATATATATATACATGTAAATGCGAATTAAATCAAATTAACAAATAGATAATTATATTGGTGAATAACAAATTTTATTGAAATGTAATACTATCCTATTAAATGTAGGTATGTATAAATGAATACACTATACAATTGTTTGGCACTTATCTTCGTAAGTACCTACTATCATAATATTTTGCTGTTATATTGTACGACTGTATATAATATATTATGTACCTACCTACCAATTTATTTAATGTCATATGATATTTATGATGATTTAAATTATTTAGTAATTATAAATGCATAATTATAATGGTGCATCACTGTGTTATGACTTAGGTATTATGTGTAAGTGTGTATGAAAAAATCGAACTTTTTGTCGCAAAAAACGACGCGATGCATGTATTTATTGCTGTATTTAGCGATACTTACACAATACCTACTCCCTTTTCCGCGACGCCGCTCTTTCCCGGGACTCGTCTGTGAAAAAGTAGGGCCGCGCACCGGCTATAAATTTAGCGGGGAACGCGAATAAGATTCAAACGGGGAGGGTAATAAGACCAAAAGGAGCTAAAACTCGAATTTTTGAAAAAAATCGGAACAAAAAAATGATAAGACGGAAGTGATAGCGAAACGACGAAAAAAAACGCGAAAAAAAATCAATTTACCACGGCCGTCGCAAATTATCGATATTCCCGGCGGCCGGGATTGAACCCACGACACCCGAGTCACCTGTCCTAACGCCTACCCTATCTAACCACCTACTGAGATGAAAATCCGAGTCAAATCTATGACTCTTAAGCCGCGTCGCCGTCCCCGCGAATGGCGAACGCGGGTTGCGCGTCCGTCAAAGGGCGTTTGAGCGGAGGACCGTGTCCGCCGCCTTCGGACGTTCAAAACGCGAGATTTGCGAAAAAAATCGAACCTCGAGGCGCATGTATATATGTATGTGAAATGTGAATAGCGATACCTACACGGTACCTACTCTCGTTTCCGAAACACTACTCCACCCCGGGACTCGAATTTTCGAAAAAAACGGCAAATGAAGCAGTCATATAGTCGTACTATTTTTTAATATAGTATTTATAATCTGTAGGAGTATTTAACCAAATCGGAATCACGTAAAAACTGTAATATATCAAGTAGGTACTAAACGTAGGTTAGTTATATTATAATGTATTAATAAAAGAAACATGTAGGTGCGTCGGTAAATGTTAATTATAATAATTTTTTTGCCCAATAAATATCGTCAAACGAATAATAATAATATATATAATATAATAATGCAAATTTAAAAAAAAAATTAACACTTTTGTTAAAAATGATAAATGTGACGAAAAAAAAAAACGCAAAAAAAAAATTCGATTTTACATGGCCACCGGGTTCGAAGCACGAACTTCGGGTCACCTATTCTAACGCCTATCCAACCCAGCCACCTTCTCAGATGAACATCGGAGTCAAATCTATGACTCTTAAGCCGCGTCGTCGTCCCCGCGAAAGGCGAACGCCGTTTGGACGGCCGTCAAAAGGCGTTTGAGGGGGCGATCCGACCGCTTCGGCGAGCGGACCTCCGGATCCGCCGCCCTCTGACGTATAAAACGCGAGATTTGCGAAAAAATCGAACCACGAAACGCATGTATTTATGCCTGTATATAGCGGTACCTACTCTCGTTTAAGCGACGCCGCACCTCTCCGGGACTCGTTTTTGAAAAAGTTGGTCCGCGCGCCGGCTATAAATTTAGCGTGGAACTCGAATACGTCGCCGGCGGGGAGGTCGGACGTCTCGTAGAGTTGCTAAACGCGACTCTAGTCGAAAAAGTCGAGAAAACCGTCGAAACGGCGACGACGCGGCGCTCTCGGCGATCGAATCGTCCGCCGGGGCATTCGTTTTTGAAAAAGGAAGGGCCACGTTTCGACGTTAAATTTAGCGGGGAACGCGAATAAGATCCAAACGGGGAGGTCGATGCGCCCTAAAACGCCTAAAACTCGAATTTAAAAAAAAAATGCAAAAAACGCGCGCGACGGCGGCGCTCGTATCGCACGCGACATCCGCCGCCGCGGGCCCGCCGGGAAAAAAGTAGGGCCGCGCGCCGACTATAAATTTACCGAGGAACGCGAATAAGGTCCGAACGGGACCACCCGAGGCCCCCCGGGGGGGTAAAACTCGAATTCTTTCGAAATTTCTTTGATTTTTGAACAAAATCGCAAAAAGTGATAAGAAAGAGTGATAACGCAGCGACGGCTCCGGGAGACCGCCCACGGTTAGAAATGTAATTTTCTCATTGGCGGGTTCACTAAGCAGTTCGGATTTACTCCATAAGCTGCGCCCTCGGGTTCACGCTTTATAGTATAAGACTAGCTCTCCGAGCGTCGCTGGGGGACACCCCCAAACCCCCGGGTGTGGGTCATGAGTCTTTTCGATTTCGGAAGCAGCGGTGGTCTCGTGAGTCGTGGTGCGGTCGTGGGTGATGTGGAGGGCTGGTGATAAGGACATTGGATTAGTGATAAAAAATAGTGATAATGATATTGGATTTATGATAAGGAGAGTGGTTTTGTGATAAAAAAATAGTGATAAGGATATTGGATTTGTGATAAAGATAGTGGATTAGTGATAAGGATAGTGGATGTGTGATAAGGATGTTATATTGGTGGATGTTAGATGGTGGATTAGGTTACCAGTGGATAAGTTAACCGGATAGCTGTCAACATTTTTTACTTATGTTAATGACGTAAAAAAATTCAAATATCACATAGCCGCTGCGATTTTTTGAGGGTCTAGCAGGCAGTCACGTTCCTCGACTTTGGTCGTAGTCACCCTTAAAGCCAATCCGACAATATACGACGGCTGGGCCTCGTCATAAGGTATGCTATCCGACTGCGTCGAATCGCGGACGACGTTCATTACTGTTACCGAAAACGCAAAATTAAAGAATAAATTACGTGAAGAAAATTCTAAATATTTCTGGCGTCTGATACGGAGCGTCTTTCCGGGACGTCCGTGATCGTGAATAACAATGCGTTGTGTATCGTTATAGTATCGTTTATTATATAATCACTAAAATAATGTTTATAATGATCGGGGCAAGTTATCCCGGGCCGCGCGGCAGGCTTGAAGAAGCGGCCGCGGCGGGCGGGTTCGGGCCTGAAGAGGCGCGAGCAAAACAGTAGTCGGGATTTGCCTATATGTTTCGTAGAAAGAATACAATAATGATAAGGGAGAGTAGGAACCGTCCGTGCACGGACTCGAGCAAGTCGTGTGGGTTCGGTTCTTCCTCGCGGTGAAACTCGAATAAGCTCACCGTAGGGGGGAACGTGGTATTACTTGTGTCGGCTTGCTGAATCGTCGATTGGCCAAGCTACGTCGCGAAGTCGGTTCCCGGCGTGTCTTGGTATTCGTCCAACGGCGTGACTGGGCTCGATTGAACGGGTGGACTTGACAGTAATGGATCGTCGGAGTATAATTATATTATACGCTGCCGTCGGTGGGTTAATTAGGTCCCGGTGTGGCGGCTATCCGTTGTCGTTGATCGCTGGATGCACACGGTAGGCTTGGCGTCACTGGTCCGTGAAGTGGCGCTTGTTAGCCAGGTATGCCGGGTACTGTTGAGTCTCGGCGGTATCGAGCGATCACGCTAGACCGGTGCGTTCAGGGTGCGTTGTCGTGGACTGGCTAGGTCGGATCAGCTTCGCCGACGTCGCTCAGGTCGATATTGCTGCTGCGTTGATAGTCTTCGGGTCTTCAGGTCTTCGGGTCTTCGGGTCTTCTATAGTGTTTGTTGATTGATAGAAGATATGTTGAAGACTGGTGTTGAAGATGATTTGACCGGTGAACTGTCCCGGTATATATACTATTTGTTTCCCTTTGTTGTCCTGTGATTGGTCGGGAATGGTTGCTTTGATAAGCAATAACCACACCTTGACCCATTGGTGTTCGCTTCGTTAATGTGGTTCTTGCTAGTTATTTCCGTGAAACTTTCCTGTTGGCAAACTACTTATTCTAGTGTGTCGCGTTTATTTCTTGTGTCGCATTATGTTGCCATACTGTTGTGTTTGGTGGTCCTGAAAAGGACCATTTTAATATAGTGACGGTTTATCCCGTTACAGCTCCCCCCCCCCAGATTTGTCATCGGGGAAGTAACTGAACCGATGGTAAATGTGTTGAATCGTTAGCGACACGTCTGCGGATTGATGCCTTGTATAATGCCCGTCGAATTGCATTACGAGACATATTCCATAGTGGGGTGTCCTCGTCTGGAGTTGTTATTACTGTTGATTTTTTGTCGTATTGTTGGAGATTGTTTGTGATGTGGTCCATTGCTTGTGCCAGATTGATATTCTTTTCAAATGGTATGTAGTTGTGCAATGTTTTTTCTGTAACGAATCTCCAGTCCCAGGGTTGTTTCCAATGTGTTTCGATGGCGTCTCTGGCCATATTTACGTTTTGTATCCATGTGACGATGTGGTTTATTTTTCGTCCGTCTTCTTTGTTTTCATCTGTTGTATGAATTTTCTGCGCCGTTACTGACGCTAGACCATATATGTTTTCTTTGTTTTCTGTTTTATTGAGCTGTCTTCTTTTCTTTGCTGCCTCTCGTCTTGCCTGTTCTCGTTCTGGGTTGATGGGTGCCATTTCTTGAACTGTTGAATATGACTTTGTTGACTGTTCTTATATAGTTTATTGTGGGTTAGCTGCTTGCTTTTGATTCGTCAACACTGTCATGCTTCTCATTGGCTTCTTTTTTTAAGTACTGTTTTGTTTGTCCATACCATAGTATGGACGAACTTCAGATACGTTTATAAGTTCTTCCCGCTCAGAGTCTATGTTTCTTACGGCCAACGTGTTCTTACTTACTATTCTGGTTTTGATGAATGGTCCGTTATAGATATGGAACAATTTTTTTATTTCTTTGTTACATGTGTTTGATAAGTGATGATTTCTTATTAACACATATTGTTCTTCTTTATATATTATATTGCTTTGGTTTTTTTGTTTCGACTCAAGTTTTTTCGCTCTTTCTTCGATCCTGGATGCTACAATTTGTACTATTTCTTCTCTTTTCATTTTATTAATTTTTGGCTCGGGAAAGTTAATCATATTTTCTAACGGTTGTTTTGGTGTTTCTCCTTTAATTATTTCCCACGGGGTCATTTCTGTGACTTCGGATCGTACTTTGTTCATCCAATCTTCTATTCTCTCTAAATAATTTGGCCATTTGGTATGCTGACTGTGACAGTACGTTCTCAGCAGTCTTCCTATTTCACGGTTATATCTCTCGACTGGGTTAGATTGAGGGTGATACTTGGTAGAATGTTTTATCGTAATATTTAGGTCGTTAAGTTTTTTCTCCCATAATTTTCCCGTGAACTGAGTTCCATTATCTGTCAATATTGACTGTGGTTTGCCTGTTTTGGGTAGATAGTCAAATTCAATCCTATTTAGTATTGCTTTTGCCGATGCTTTCTTTAATGCATATAGTCTTATATATTTAGAAAATGTGTCTAATATTGCCAAAATATAGTGAGTTCCTCCTCGACCGGTGGGAAGTGGTCCCATTAAATCAACTGAAACTGTTTCGAATGGTGTTTTCGGTTTCTGAGATTTTGTTGGTCCGTTTGATTGGTAGTTGATAGGTTTACTTCTTTGGCAACTATCACAGTTTTTTATAATTGATGCTGCGGTTTTATGCATATTTTTGAATATGCATATTTTTCTTAATGCATGGTATGTTTTATACCGTCCTGGGTGTCCCATTATTTCATGTGTTTCTAATGTAATCATGTTTGCTATTTTCCCTGGTAAGACCACCCGCCAGTCATTTTCTGTTTTGCCTGTTACAAATACTATATTTTCTTTTACCTTTATGTATTCATTTTTTTTTCCCTTATCCTTTTTATTCTTGTATCTGATTGTTGTAGATTTGCCAAATTATCAATTAATTTTTTTAATTCTGGACTGTATTCTGCCTTTTTGATTCTGTTGATTGATATTCTTACTTCGTCTCGTTCCTCGTTGATCCTTGGGTAGCGGGTAAGTGTATCCGCTATTATGTTGTCCTTTCCCTCAATGTATTGTATTTCTAGGTCATATTCTTGTAGTGCTAGAGTCCATCTGGTCAGGCGTCCATTGGTTAATCTACAACTCTTCATGAAGGTTAGTGCATGGTGGTCTGTTTGTATAATCGTTTTGTGACCTAATATATACTGTCAGAATTTGCTGCAGCAATAAACTAGTGCCAATGCCTCTATTTCGGTAGTCGTGTACCTTGTTTCAGGTGATTTGAGTGTCCTACTCGCGTACCCTAATGTTGCTCTTTCATTGTTGTCTAACCATTGATATAGCTCTCCGCCTATAGCTACACTTGATGCATCCGTGTTGATGTACAATGGTTTTGAAAAATCCGGAAATGTTATTATTATATCATTCAAGAATACTTTTTTAGACTCCTCGAACGCTCGTTGATGTTTCTCTTGCCATGTCCACATTACATTGTTTCTTGTTAATTCGATTAATGGTTCGATTATATGTGCAAATTTTTTTACGTTTTTTCTATAAAAATTCAAAAATCCTAGATAACTCTGTACTTCCTTTCTTTTGCTTGGTGTTTTGAAGTTTTGAATTGTGTTTATTTTGTCAATGTCCATTTTTATTCCTTCCGTAGAAATTATGTGTCCTAAAAATGACACTTGTTTACGAAAAAATTGGCATTTGTCAATGTTGACGGTGACATTATACTTGTCAAATCTTTCTAAGACAATTTTAATGTGTTCGTAGTGGCTGTCCTCGTTTTCTGATGTAATTAGAATGTCGTCTACGTATATTGTTACGAAAGATTGTAGTAGTGTGCCTAATACCATGTGCATACTTTTTTGAAACTCTGATCCGCTTATGTTGAGGCCAAACGGCATACGTTTGAATGAATAATTTCTGCCATTTATGAGGAATGAACATGGATCCATGCTTTTCTCCTCCAATTTTACTTGCCAATATCCGCTTCGAAGATCCAATGTACTAATACACTTTATTTTTTCAAATTTGGAAAAAATCGTCTCTATGGTCATTGGACACTCGCGGTCTGGAATGATTTGTTCGTTAATCTTTCGGGTATCCAGACATAATCGTACATCGCCATTTTTTTTGAAAACAGGTACGATCGGTACCGAGTATGGTGATCTTGAATGTTTAATGATACCCATGTCCAACATACGCTTAACTTCTTTTTCAACTGCCTCACGTTTTGTGACCGGAATAGGATATGGCCTTTGATTGATTGGTTTATCATTTTTTAATCTTATTCTACACTCGTAACCGTCTATCTCCCCGGGTGTATTTCGAAATACATTAGGATACTGCTGTATTAGTTTGTCTAGTTTCTCTTGAATATGGTCTGGAAGTGTATTGAACTGTACCTGTTCTACTGGTTCTGTGATTGGTTGTGTGCATATTGCTCGTAAGTGCACTGGTTGCTTAACATTCCTTTTAGAAAATGGTATGTCGTAAATATTGTTGTCTATCCTTATTGTTAGTAGTCTTTTTTCATAATCAATTGTTGATTTATTCGTTTCCAAAAAATCATTGCCTATTATCCCTTTCTCATTCAAATTGTTTATTACAATAAATGGTGTGTGTATTCGTTCTTTTCCTATTTCTATGGGTAATAGGATTTGTTTAGTTACTTTTGTTGGTTTGTTGCCCATCGCATTGTGTATGCTGAATCCCGTTAATGGTATAACTGGTATCTTTGGGTCATTTTGGTTTATGTCATTGTAATATTCTTCCGATATTGCGCATATTTCGGCCCCTGAGTCTATTAGCATCTCATATTCTCTATTGTTTATAGATGTTTTTATATATGGGCATCCCAGTTGTTGTGTTTTGTTAAATGCAACGTCGAAGTCTTCATCTTTCGTTAAGTCCTCAGCTTTTAATAAATTTACAGATTTGTCTGGTGGGTGTTTTTTAGTCTTTGTCTTTTTTTTTATATGTTTCAGATCGAGGGTGTTTATGACTGGTGCTGACCTAATTCTACCGTCCCCTGTTCCCAGTTTTTTGTCTCCTCATCGTTTTCACTCAACTCTTCTCTGTCGCTGGTTATGGTGTCGTCGTTGAGTTCCAGCTGCCCCGTGGTTAGCTGTCTGATGTTGGGTTTATGGTTGCCTCCCTGGTGCTGTGCTGGTTTCTGTGTGTATGGTTTGTGTAACTCTGAGGTATTTTTATGATTTTGACTGCTTGTAGTATATGTCATTCTGTTGTATGTATTGTTCTGTCTGGGATATGTTTGTTTTGGTGGGTTTTCATTGTGTCTGATTGGTTCTTCTTCCTGTTTTACGTTATTTTCTAGTTCACCCAGTTTTTCCCAAATGGGTAAAAATTTTCTTTCATTGGTCGTTTGTATATATGCTTGAATAGATATTGGAAAATGTTTTGTAATTAAATTAATTGCTTGTTCCTCGTTCATTTTCGGTGAATCAAGATGTTTTAGTTCCGCCATCCAATGGTGAAAGTGCTCCTGGAAATCCTTTTTAATTGGTTTCTTTCCCGCTTCAGTACACTTAATGAATATGTCCCATTGGTGACTTTCGGAGAAGAAGTGTTTTAGGAAAAGTTCATTAAACGTTGTTTCGTCTAGTGCTGCATCTTTGATCATAGCGTACCATTTTGCTGCTTTTCCACGGAGATTATTTTCTATGACCAACATCTTTTCTCTATTTGTAGTATTTGTAGTTAATTATGTATTTCTTTTAGAAACTGTTTTGGGTGTTCTTCTTTGTTATCACCACTGAATGTTGGGGCCGTGATATCTACTGCAGTTTTGTTGATAGTGTTTACCGTGTTGCCATCGTTTTTTGTATTTAAGATTGTAGTTACGTTCGTTTGTAATGTCTGAATATCTTTATCTTGTTGTGTTGTTTTTATTAACGTTTTCGTATCTGTGTCATTGATAAGTTGTCGTAATGTTTCATATTGCTTTTCTAATTTTGTGAATTTTTCCTGCATTAGTTGCGCAGTGTTTTCTAATGTTTCTACTTTTTCCTCCAATTGTCGAGTTTTCTCTAATAACTGCACTTCTTCTTCTAGTACAAGTTGGTTTTGATTTCGTTTATTTTTTCTATTACTCATTGTGCCGGTTCTTTGGTTTGTTGCTCGTCTTTATCGTCAGGTACTTGTATTTGCCGTACCGACTAGTAAAATTTTGCTTGTCGGTGATCGTTTTTCGAGTCACGGGTTGGGCGCCAGTTGATACGGTCCGTCGATTCCCGACGTCCCGTGGTCGTAAATAATTGCACGCGTGTCTATATTATATGTACAATTTCGTTTATTTATTGAGATATATTATATTATATATTTAAGGGAAGGTATTTAATTTCCGGGCTGAACGACTGGCTTAAAGAAGCGAGTCGCAACGGGCGGTATCGGACCTATAGAGGTGCGAAGTGATTTACAAATGTCGGGGATTTATAACTTCATATAAGAGTAATTATATAACAATGAATGGATTGAGTTGGAATCACTCTCCCACGGGCTTTGGTAAGTCGTGTTCGAGTAATAACGCCTCGCAGTGATGCCTTAGCAGGCACACTGAGGGTGGGTGGTTAGATTGTTGGTTCTGATAAGAACCGTTTTGATAGATCGACCGTGGACGCGTTCGTAACGCTGATGATGATTTGCGTGTTCGCCGATATTATTACGTCGACGACGGGGTAATCAGGAACTGTATGCCCGTCGATTGCCGCCTCATATGACGAGTATCTTCGCCGCGGTGCGTATGATTCCGTCCGTGGTGTGAATGGGAGTATGCCACTCGTCGGTTGCCGCGTCGTACAATAGGCGCTTCGCCGCTACGGTGATGATGTTGTCCGTGGCGTAATACGGATACGTCGTGGTCGTCGATTGATGCCCCGTACAACGAGTGTATTCGTCGCTGTGTCGATGTTTTCGTTCGTAGCGGTGGTCAGGAACGCAGCGCTCGTCGATTGCCGCCTCGGATGTTGAACGTATTCGCCGCCGTATCGGTGTAATTAGTAGTTTCAGCTAGATCGCTGTGCTGGATGGCCTTCGGGTCTTCGTCTTCGTCTTCGGGTCTTCGTTTCTTCGTTTTGTTGTAGTTGTTGAAGGTATGAAGAGATATTGAAGACTGTGTCGATGGCTTTGCTTTGCTTTGGAGGGATGGCTAAGCCGTGAAACTATATCAGGATTTTGCCTCTACTAGTGGATGGAAGTTTAGGAAGGTGGTTTTAAATTTGTTGGTCGGCCCATGTCAAAGGATAGGGTTTGATTCTACACTTTGTGGACGGTGGGGTGTGAGATTTCCCTAAGAGTCGGATGTGGGAATGAGTAGAGAAAGAGTTTTTATAGAACATCGATTTAGATTGGTTATGAATAGAATTTTTGATTGAATTGAAATTTGCTGATTTTAGAAGGACCGAATTTTTAACGATAGTGGGCATACCCGTTATCGACTGTGTCGATGGTGTGGAAATGTCCGGTATATAAGCAGTCTGCCGTACCGACTAGTAAACTATTCGCTGCCGCCGTGTATAGTAGTGTTTACTAGTTGTACGGGAAGTCCTGTGGTTTATTCAATTTTGGGGTTATTGACTTGGGGAGGGTGTCGTTAGATTCGTCTAACTCTCCTCTATATGTAACTCTTATTGTTTTTGTTGTGCTGTTACTTGGGGCTTAGTTATTGTCCTTAACGTTAGTGTGTGTGGCTTGTGCTAGCATACTGTCCGCTGATTGGTGGTCCTGAAAAGGACCGTTTTTATGTGGTGATGGCTACTCCGTTACAATATCTAAATTTTTTGGATGTGTCCTATTTCTTTTTGCTGACATGATTTCACCTGCTTTTGAAAAAATTCTCTCTGAAGGTACTGAGGTAGCAGGGATCACTAAATACTTCAATGCTAAGTTGAATAATTCGCCCAACAGTATTTTGTGTTTGATCCAAAAATCGATTGGCTTTGATTTCCTATTGGCGCGTGGTAGACTGAAATATTGTTTTAAAATGTTATCCGCAATGCTTACTGATGTAACTTGAGTTCGTTCTGTATTCAGTTTATCATCCAAGAAACTCCATAAATCGACGGCTTCATTATTAGAGGTGGTTTGAATTTCAGGAGTTTCAGAAATATTAGAATTTTCTTCTGTAATGTTAAAAAACATACATTTTTATAATTAATCAAATTTTTTTATGTAAAAAAAATGTATTAATAATTAATATTATTAATTCCTTACCATTCAAATTCTCACTGATGAGTAAAGATAGTTCATCTGTAATACTCTTTTCTACGTTTTCAGCATTAATTGTATGCTGAAATGCCAATTTTTTAAAACGAGGGTCAAGTAGAGTCGCTCTTGAAAACTCAGGTTTAGGATTTTGCTCTTCAATGAGTTTAAAACGACTGTTTAAATTTCCCAGCAATTTTTGCTTGAGTAGCTGACCTAAGTATGTTCTCATTTGTTTTGATACTAGAGAAATATATAAACCTAAAAATATTTGTTTACTTATTTATTATTTATTTAATTTTTTTGAATTTCTTACTTACCTCTTACTAATGGAATAACCATTGCCAATGTCGGATAGTTCTCTCCTGATAACTCAGTAGTCATTACTTCAAATGGTTTTAATATGGGGATAACATCTTCTATTACTTCCCATTCTTGCGCATTTAACATTACAGGTCCATTCTTTAAGGAAAGCAAAGCATAGGTCAATGGTTCTTTTAATTCGACCAGTCTTTCCAACATCAATAGGCTACTGTTCCATCTAGTTGACACGTCTTGTTTCAGTTTTAATTTTAAAGCTCCTAACTGTGTTAATTTTTCGGCTAATTTCCTATTTGCAACTTCACTTTTTTTAAAATATGTCACAATGGAACGACACTTCTTTAATAAATCATTTAGATTTTGACATTCATTAGGTTCTAAAACATCATTGTCAGTATTGTCAGTATCACCATATGGACTTCTAAATACTAAAGCTTGGGTAACAATTAAATTTAATATGTGAGCTGTACAAGGTATGTGTGGTATTCGTAATTTGTTTACAGCAGATTTAATATTAGCCCCTGAATCTGTTACAATTGCTACAATTTTGTGTCTAATTCCCCATTCATTAAATATATTTTCCAACGTTTGACTAAGATATTCCCCTGTATGACTATTTTCTAATTTTAAAGTGCATAATACAAATGTCTTAAGAACGAAAGCACTATCAAACGTGTGGACAGTAATAGTCATAAACGAATCTGTATTTAATGATGTCCAAATATCCGATGTAATGGATATATAGCTTGATTTGTTCAAAATATCTTGTAGTTCATTTTTGGTAGTAGAGTATAGTTCAGGTAAGATGCTTCTTGTTAGTGTTCGGCGACTTGGTAAAAGCTCTAAGTACCTTGAATCAAGCAATCGAATAACGTTTTGAAATCCACTATTTTCAACAAACGATAGTGGTTGCAAATCATCAGTTATCATTTCAACAATCGATCTCACAAAGTCTGTCTTTTGTTTTTCTGATGGAATACCAAATCTATAAAAATAATATTAATTAAAATGAGCAAGATATAAAGAATCTTTGACTGATATTTGTGAATTTTAGATTCTGAGCGAAGCGATGAATGTATTGATTTTACAATGATGTTTGTTTTTTTTTTAATTTTTAATTTTTTTTTGTGTCTGTCATCACCTTTTAGGACAGTAAAAATGCTTGGATTTTCTTCAACAGTAACTTTTCTGATAGGAAAGTGAATCTAGTTGGTACTTTGGGGGGGTCAAAAGTATAAATTTCCCAGTAGTTTTCACAAGCGCCGAGAAAAACAACTTAAAAATTAAGGAAAAACGGGAATTTTTATGCAAAATCGATTTTTAACAAAATTGATTTTGGTTTTTGGTGTAACTCTAAAACAAATTACCATAGATGATAGATGCATGCAATTTTCACTGGTTGTTTATATATGCATTTTCTATACACGATAAAATTTTGAAAATAATTTGACTCTTTTTGAAGTGTTTACGGACATTGTCAGTTTTAAATTTTTTTAGTTTTTTTTTCTATGAATATCAATAAAATTTTATTTGTTGGTTAAAAAAAAGCTTGAAAATTGAATAAAAGGCTAATAGTTTATTGTTTCAAAGGCAGATGAAAAAAATCAAAAATCGTTAGTCACAGTTTTTATTTATAAGCATTTAAAGTTCAAATCTTGACAAAATACGGAAAAATAACGAAAATTAGCAAATTATTTTGAGTTGAAAATTCGTAAAAATTTTTCTTTTGAAATCTAAGGTTTGAAAATGTAATAGAAGATTCCTCATAAGTTTGTCTACCTTTGTCAAAAAAAAAAATGTCTACTAGAAAGTCAAATTAAATTTTTATGAGCGTTTGAAATTCATATTTTTACAACATTTGATATTCACTCGATTTCTTATGTAACGATTTTCTTATTTTGTTGTAATTAAAAAACGAATGACTGTAGATACTTGAACATTTCACTGAATGTTTATATTAGCGTTTTCTATACACGATAACATTTTGAAAATAATTTGACTCTTTTTGAGCTGTTTACAGACATTGTCAGTTTTCAATTTTTTTAGTTTTTTTTTCTTTAAATATCAATAAAATTTTATTTGTTGGGTAAAAAAGCGTGAAAACTGAAAATGTTATGCAAGGCTCCTAATATATCCTTACAATAGCAGTTGAAAAAATTCAGGTAAGTGGATGTCGCTCAGCTGTACAGTAGGTTACAAGTTGGTCATTGTTTAATGGATTGTATTAAACTTGAATTCAATGATATAATATCATTGTATAAGAAAAACGATTCTGAACGGAGACGGTTTGTCAGTCTGTATATTTTATATTGTCATTAATTATTATAACATGTAAGTTGTTTTAAAACTATTGTTGTAGTTTTATACTATTTCCTACCATGAACCTAACTGTGACCCACTTGTAACCTACTGTACAGCAGAGCGACATCCACTTGCCCACCTTTTTTTATTTTTTTTATTTCATCAAATTACTGAGATATAAATGTCACGAAAAAGGTTAAAAAATACAAATAAATCTGTTACATAAATATTCATATGCAAAAGTATTTTAAAATCTTTTTTTTTTTGTACTAAAATATGTAAATAAATCAAATAAAATTACCTTTTTGAAAGAAGTAATTGCTTTGTTTGTTTTTTTAATGCAGGTTCTTGAACTTCATTAATTGAATTGTTTGTCATTATAGTTGTTTCCCTAAAACTACGTTTGGATGTTGATGTTGATGCCTCTCCTAAATAAAATACAAAATTGATATTGAATTAAAATATCAATTAAAAAAGTATACTATCACAGTATCACTTACCTTGTTGAAATCGCAAATCTAAATCTTTGTCCAATTCAAATTTAGACTTATCTGCGTCAAGTTTTGATTGATGTTTACGGCGCAAATGTTCGTGCAGATTTGATGTACCGTGACCATGTTTGTACACAGTATGACATAAATTACACTTAGCTTCGTCAGATTTATTTACATTTTTAGTGAAATAGCACCACACGCTTGATGAATTTTTTTTACTCAACATTTTATGGGAGTTTATGTATAACAGTTTAACTCAATAACCTATAGTCTATCTCTATAGTCCATACCGCGTACGACTGTCGAATGATAACTAACTACTAAGGTACCTACTTTGGGTATTAATTATTTATCTAAATAAAATCAATGCAGAAGTGCAGAACAATAGACCTTACAATTTCTTAGAATTACCCATTTGTAAAAACCTAGCGGCTATCACAATATTATGGTCTCCTAATTCCTATGTAAACCTTTGTAGTGTGTGCGCCGTGCGTGTCATTATCGGTATTTTTGTTTTGAATAGTTTTAAATAGAATTACGACTACAATTTAAATTTCTTAGAATTACCGATTTATCAGTTATTTTAGTCGAATAATTAGTTGACTAATTTCATTTATTCATATTAGTTGGTTGAAAAAAGTAGTCGAATAATTAGGCAACTAATTTCATTTATTCATATTAGTTGGTTGCAAAATATAGTCGAATAATTAGTCGTTTAATTTCTATGATTTGTATATAGCTGGAGGCCAATTTTTGAAATGAGCTATAGATTATGTGACATATTTATCGCATGCGATAAAATGATAAAATTATCGCATACGATTAATTTATGTCGAACGTTTAAATTGTAGGCTATTTTTGAACTAGTATCGATAAAATTTTATCATATAACGAATGGAATAATATTTGTCTCATGAACCAATGCGGTAACATATTTGCTTACATTATTCTAACCTCAAAATATAATAAGTACGATAAAATACGGATGGATAGGCGTAGTCACGGACTAAGATATCTTTAATCGTGATCCGTGGACGTAGTAATCACTAATCACGATTGTAGATAACATTGGTAGTTTTGTACTTGCGCGTCTCACTTTTAAGTATACGTTTTACATTTTTACGTTAAGTAATAAGTGTAAGTACTAAGTACTTTTTATTTCACAAGTTCGTTTGATTTTTTGTATAGTTGTTCTTTGTTTATTGTAATTATGAGTGCTCCGATAAAAAGCAGGCCAACAAAACAACAAATGAAGTTGTTGGTTGACCTTTTGTCTCTCGACCCACAACTTATGGCCGGTAAATTTTCGAGCACGTTTACCTCAAAACTAGCGAAAGCAAGATGGGAAGCTATAGCAACCCAACTTAATGGGTTGCCGGGCGCAGAAAAAACATCAAGCAAATGGAAAAAGGTAATTCATTTTTAACTTAATGCAACAATTATTGATCTCCGCATTATTTTATAATAGAAACAGTTTAATTTTTCAGAAATATGATATTTAAAGATTTTTGGTTTTCGTAAATAGTTAAGCCAAAAAATATGTTTCAAAATCATTGAATTTCGTTTTTTTTTTAATTCAAAATTAACGATGAATGTAATTTTGGCCTCTACTTTTTAATTGTCTAGGATCGAAGGCCCCCTCACATTGGTATTAATAATGTTAGCCCCCGACTTCAAATGTTGACTATGCAATTCAAATTTACAGATTTGATAATTGTTGGTTATTTAGTTACATTCTCTGTAGGCCATACTTAAGCAGTTTTCAGTGACCCGCCACACACAGACTGTGCATCCGGGTGATAGTCATTTAACTTTTAATATTTCTGATGATATTTTAACATTATTTCTAGGCATGGCAAGATACCAAGGCAACAGCCAAAAGTAAGGCTGCAGCTATTAAACGGCATAGTAATGGAACCGGGGGTGGGCCTCCCTGTACCATTACTATGTCAGATGTCCAGTTGAATGCCATTGCTCAAGTAAGTGATGTTGCTGTAACTGGCCACACAGAAAGTTCTGAGTCTCTGGTAGAAATTGTTTATGAAAATGAAACTTTTCAATTAGGTATAATATAAATATAGTAAAACAAAAACAATTTGGTACTTAAAATTAAATATCAATGATTTATTTGCATAGATACTTCTCAAATGGATAGCGAGTTGGTTGAAATTATCCCAGGAGATGAATGTGAGTATGTTTATAATAATGATAGTATTTATGAAAATAAACTTGTACCCAGCTAAATGTGTAAAATTAAAAACCAATTGTTATTGTAAAAAAAATTAAACTATTATTATTAGGTGACCTATAACTCCTTTTAATCAAATATTTTACAGAATCATTTTCTAAATATAATTCATTCAAATTATAACATAGTTTAAAATGTAAACAGAAATTCAAAATTGTTATTAAATAAAATAGTATTGAAACATCAAAATCATTTTTAGTGAAATTGAAATCTGTAATTATATTATGTAGTGTTATTTGAAGTCCCAGATGCATCTTACCAGGCACTGGATAATACATCCATAACGCCAGAACCATTGGTTTCCATTAATCCAGAACCCAAAATTAGTCAAAGACCAAGTAAGAATATTTACCTATTTTATATTTTTATTTAAAATGTATTTATAAAATTGATTAATAATATTTATAATTATTCATCATAGATCTTATAAAAACAACTAAATTAAAACAGTTAGAGAATCATAATGAAGCTGCAAACAAATTAGCGGGCATTGCACTTCAGAAACTTGAGCTAAAAAAAGAATATTATGCAAAGAAAATTAAATTGATGGACGAGCAAACTGTCACTAACATAAATAATATTTTGTCAATTTTTTTTAAAAGTCAATAAGGAGAATAATAATGTGTAATATATAAAAATATTTAATCAATAATGTTCATATGTATTTATATATATATGTATATTATTTTGTAATGTTATAAATTGTTAATTGTTATATTTAAAATACTATTATTAGTTTTAATTACCTACCAAGAATAAAGTAAAGCAGCAGAGTTCCTTGTTCATAAGTATTTGTTTTTATTTGTTTAAATTAAGTTTTTATATAGTATTTAAAATGTTCTTAAAAAGTGTCATAAATACCTTTTTGCATATATCTTATTATGCTATAAATTGTTATATTTAAAATGTTATTATTATTTTTAATTACCTACCAAGAAAGTAAAGCAACAGAGTTCCTTGTTGATAAGTATTTGTTTTTATTTGTTTTTATTTGTTTAAATTAAGTTTTTATATAGTATTTAAAATGTTCTTAAAAAGTGTCATAAATACCTTTTTGCATATATCTTATTATGCTATGAATTGTTATATTTAAAATGTTATTATTATTTTTAATTACCTACCAAGAAAGTAAAGCAACAGAGTTCCTTGTTGATAAATATTTGTTTTTATTTAATTTTCATTAAAAAGCTTGAATATTAATTTTTCACAACATTTACTTATACATTTATAAATTTCTATTTTGAAGTACTTGTATTATTTTGCTTCGTTGCTGTTTCCCAAGCATTAAATATTGGTTCCGGTTGTCACGTTGCTCCTCAAATGGTTCTTGGTCCTGGTTCATTTCCGTATCAATGTCTCCTTCAGTCTCTCTAATCTCAGGTACATTGTGTTCAATGCACATATTGTGTAATACAACACATGCATTTATAATCTGTGAAGATTTTTCCGGTTTATAATGCAATACCCTATCCTTGAAGAGACACCTAAAATTATATTTAATTGAGAATGAAGGAATGACTAAATTAATTAATTTTGAATAAAATAAATGAGTACCTAAAACGCATTTTGAGTACACCATTGCATCGTTCTATAATGCTCCTTGTTGACATTTGTTTATTGTTATAAAGTTCCTCAGCTGCAGTGGTGGGGTGTGTTATTGGTGTGAGTAACCAAGGCCGTAGCGGATAACCAGAATCTCCTACAAAGGTATCAAAATTATAATTTAAAATTTATTTATCTGGTAAAAACATACATTAATATTTACCTAATAAAAAGAAGTTATTATAGTTTCTGGAATGTAATTCCTGAAGAGTGTTTGTAACATTACTGTTATTCCAAACATGTGCATCATGTGTACTACCAGGGAATAACGCATTAACATTTAAAATTTTTAGATTTGAGTCACATATCTAAATAAAAATAAAATAATCCATATGTATTATTATAATATTATACCATTATAACATTAAAATATTTATTCTTAATTCTTGCATTCAGAAAAAAATATAGGTTAAGCTTTAATGATTTATTGTTTTGCAATTTATATGTACTTACATAATTAAAAATTTCTTAAAAACCAAGTAAATATAATTATAAACTTCTATCCATTAACTTTTTTCATTTCAAACTTAATTTATATAACTGTTTTTCATTAATAAATGGATAATTTTCTCTGGGTGTGAGGAAGTATGCAAGAAAAAAAAATGTAAAATGTTATTAATTCTTACTAGCTGAACATTTATCGAGTGATAATTTTTCCGATTCACATACATGTACTCAGGGTACCTGTTTTCTTCAAGGTTAAGGTTTTTTGAAGGGGGCACTATAGCAACATGGGTACAATCCAAACATCCAATCACGCCTGGGAATCCAGTTTTAAGATAAAACCTAAAATGGGGGAAAGTAAAAACATTTTTAACAAAATAATGTGAAATAACTAAATTGTTCCATACAAGTAATTTCTACAAGTTATTTTAGTTTAAAAAAGTATTAAATAATAAATGTCTTACTCATGACGAACTGCATTGAGCTCACAAATAGTATGCGGGAATTTGACCCATGAATTGAAAATAGAGGGATTATTTAGTGATGTTACGACCTCTTTAATGCAACAGGAAACTGACGCTTGTGACAGTACAGTATATCTACTGTTGCCAACCGGTGTTTGGTATGAGCCTGTTTCAAAAAAGTTTAAGGCAACTAGCACCTATAATAGATAATCTTCATGAGACAAAAATCTTATATATAATTAAATTACAAATTGTATTTAAAATGTTAAAACCTTTGTGTCAATATCAATTGATGATGAACGGCTTGGCTTTTTAAGAAATGGTCTTAATAAATCAATCACATAACGTGTAAGATGTTTGGTTAAACGAAAATTTTTTATGAACATTTGTTCAGTCAGTGTAAATGGGTCCGTCAAAGGTCTGTGAAAATAATTTCTAACACCATCATTATTCTCGTTTACATTAACCACATTTTCTACAAAATTGTTAACAACCAAATGGGTCATTATATCAAAATCTGACATTTTCGATAGTTCACAGTAAATTACTTATAACAATAATACAATATATTAATATATAAAAATATTAAAAACCAGAAAACTTAAAACACTTGATTGATTAATATAAATTAGTCTTTACGAACATTATGATTTTTTAATAATAATAATATAAATTTATAATATTATAATGGTTAATTATTGATAAGGATATATGGGTTATTTACTATTTTATATTTTTATCGATGGATAGTAAATTTTCATGCGATAAACACTTTGTCACCACCATTACACCAGTAGACAAATAGTCGAATAACTTTTGTGCGACTAAACTATATAATATTTCAAAAATAGCTTTATTTTATTTTCATGCGACAAACGTTTTTATCGTATGCGACAAACAGTCGAACGTTTTCAAAAATTGGCCTCCTGGTCGTGCAAATTATTAGTCGAATAATAGTCGGTAGTATCAAATAGTCGTTTCTGCCCATCACTAATATCAATACCAAAATAATGGTCACAAAAATGGAATTACGTAAGTATTCAATTTTTTTTTTTTTTTTTGAGACACTGAATTTAGATCATACATATAATTCTAAAAATAATTTTTAATCTAGTAAAATTAAAAGGTAACTATTGATCCTCTTTTATATTTACTCATCATCAAATCAGGACAAGTTGTCACCTTTTTCAAATAATTAAATTAAGTTACTTTGATATAAAATTAACTAGGTAAGATAGAATATAAGTTAGTTTCTGAAATTTACCAAATTTCTAACTTAGTTAAAAGTTAGTTTTTTTTAGTTCAAATATAAATTTAGAAAAAAGTTTTTTTAAATATTATATATTACATAAATTAATTGGTAGGTATGTAACTAACTTGAATTATTGCCAATCGGTGATGAATGAAAAATTAAATTGGACAACTGTCAACTGGTAATTTGATCATATTATGTTTCAAATAGGTAGGTAATAATCTTAATTTTGTAGAATAACAGTCTTTAGAATATAGAAAGTTTAACAAAATAAGAAATTGAAAAATTCAATAAGTGAAAAAAACTACAAAAAAAACTAGTTAGGTAGGTACCTACTAACTATTTTAACGAGTTAGATTAAATTATTTACACATTAAATCCAGCTAGTTAAATTACAAAGTTAATTTGAATTAAAACTAACTAGTTCCCTTCAGCTTTGTTCGTCTTCAACATTTCGAAGCCCACTCGCAAACCGATATTATCTATACTAATATATCTAAGGCGTTTGATAGTATAAACTATAAGATATTATTTAATAAATTTAAATTGTTTGGGTTCTCCAATTCTTTATTTTGTTGGTTTTGCTCTTTTCTCTTAAACCGTATCATAACTGTTAAATACTTAAACTTTGAATCTGATAGATTTGATGTAGGTACCATCTCACTACTTTAATTTTTAATATTTGTATCAATGACATTCCTTATGTTATAAAAAGTTCTCTTGTCTCTTTTTGCTGATGACCTTAAACTTGTAAAGATAATTAATACCTCATCAAAGGGACGCAATTGACTTACAAACTGATAGAAATAACGTTCAGTCTTGGTATTAGGTTAGGTTATCTGCTTTCATTAAATATTTACAAATGCATTGAAGTATTGGAAAGCTTTGAGGACCTAGGCATAATTTTTTATTCAAAACTAAATTTCTCAGCCCATACTGAATTATTATAAAAACAAGGCAGTGCACAACCTTGGTTTTATTAAGCAAATTTGGGGATCTTTCAGTGATCATTTATCTATAAAAATGTCATTCTGTACCCTTGTTGGTTTTAACTTTGAATATTGTCCATTAATTTGGACCAATAATACTTTAAAGGCAATTTAAGTGATTGAATCAGTTCAGAATAACTTTCTACAGTTTATCTCCTTTAACTTAAATATTTAAAGGTCTCCTCATGGTTCAAACAAATTAGTGTTAAAAACTGTATAATTTCTCACTCCTAAAAATAGGTGCACTTTATTTTTAGGTACCTACATTTTTACATTATTTACTTACCTATAAGCAAGGTTGATTGTCAAGAGGTCCTTTCCCTTATTCATTTTAAAACAAACTTCCATTACACTAGAAATATAAATTAATTCTATCACATCCCTTATAAAACATACTATATGATAAACTGTTCCTCTAATTCTATTACGTTTGATTATGTTTAACAAGTCTCATTTTTACATCTTTCTTTGTTGTTATTTTTCTATAAGTTTTTCTTAATTTTTATCTGTAACTCATAAAATGTATCTTAGCTTCTAAGTCTGTTATATTTATGCTATCTTGCTATATAATATATATCAGAGTTTACATACCATGTATAACTTTTACAGTGCTTGTGTTTATAATATATTAGAGAACTTAAGTCCGTGTATATAAATAAATAAATAGGTACAATTTAAAATATTTTTAGTTACTATAAATGTGCAAAATCCAAGGGATTTTTTTGTGGTGGAACTGCCAAAAAAAAATCCAGATGGCTCAAAGGTTGAGCTAAAAGCTCATTCATTAATACATGTGAGAAATATGAATGACGAAGACAATATGGTAAAAATATTTAGAAATTCATTAAGTATATAAATAAATAAATAGGTACAATTTAAAATATTTTTAGTTACTATAAATGTGCAAAATCCAAGGGATTTTTTTGTGGTGGAACTGCCAAAAAAAAATCCAGATGGCTCAAAGGTTGAGCTAAAAGCTCATTCATTAATACATGTGAGAAATATGAATGACGAAGACAATATGGTAAAAATATTTAGAAATTCATTAAAATTACGGGCAAAAAATAAAAACCTTCCTTTGAAAAACCATTTATGATGAAGAAGCTCTAAGGTAATTTTAATGCTTTAAATAAAAATATATATAAATGGCTACTATTGTTAACTGGGTATTTATTTTAGGCAGAAAGTTGCTGCTGGCCTATATCCGTGGTCAACTGCAGAGAGCATTATACCAAGAGATCCTCGCTGCCTTCTTTGCCCCAAACATTACATGAATTATCCATCAAATTTGATAATGGAGAGTTATTTAGATACTCGTGTTGTGGTTCTTCCATATTTAACGGATGTGTGCGAGATACTGATGGTAATAGTATTAGTTTATGGTAACATTTGGCAATAATATAACATTTAAATGTAGGCTTGGTAATAGTAAAAACCTATTACATTGTGTATACCAAAATCATAGACTAATCCGTATAAATTGGTGAAATTAATGGTAACAAGGCTCCAAGCTTAAAATTATAAAAGAGGATCTATAAATTGATGATTAAAATATATTATTGTCTGGTGTCTTCTATTTTGGAACAAGGTATCTGGTATATAATATACAAAATATAAGTGAATTCAGAGTTATAGTAATTAAAAAATTTAAATTGAATACTTTTTAGCATGAGGCGCTCAGCGCCAGAACAGCCTAACTCACAAAAGTGAAATTGCACAGGACGGGCATTTAAAGTTTAGACTATTTTTCAACAATTTTTTTTTCTTATTAAATCCACTCCAAGAAAAATAACAATAACTCATTAGTATGTAAAAATCCTTGCCTTTTTAACCATCTATGTGGTACTGGTCAATTTAAAGTTTGTAAAGTTTTAATGTGGGTTAGGCCACCATACATTTTTAAAATTTTTAATTAAATTCAATTTTCTGTGGTTTAGGCCAACTTATTGGAAATTTGTTATTCTCTTTAATTCAGACAAAATGAAAATACTAAGTAAATAATTGTATAAGTTTATCTGTAACTTTTTTAATATAATATTGTAATAATGTTTAGTACATAATGATTATTAACAATGAGATTGTTACTAAATTTAACAAAACAAAAAACAAAAACAAAATTAACTTTTACTAGTATAACAATAGTTCAGTTTAAAACTTTTTACTTTTAATAATTTTGATCAACTTGCAAAACAATATTTGGTATTTATACATATTTTTTAACATTAAAATCACATAGGTAGGTAGGTAATACAGTCTTCGGTAAAGAATAATATTAATAAAATAAGCCCATCTATACGCATACCTTCACAGGTATTTTCTGCTTTTCTCTGATGTAAGTCCCTTTCAGCATCAATTTTTTTTTTCTTCATCATGCATGATGGTGAAGTGGCAGAAAATGACCTGAATGAAATTCCTCCTGTAAACATTGAAATGGAACAAAATTATGAACATGAACCAAATCGTCTGAGTCCAAGTGTCTGTATGACATGTAATATAGTTACAACTGGAGAAAACGTGTCTCAGTACATTGTTTTGCCATGTGGACATGCGTGGGTGTGTACCACATGTGTTGGGGTTTTAGAGAACCAAACTCCTGTAAGATGTCCTATGTGCCGTGTGGATGTTAATGTTTTTCAAAGAATATTTATAAACTAACAACTTTTGTAATTTAAATTTGATTATTCATTATGATTATATTTTGACATATTGTATACGTTTGAAAATAATTCAAATAAAAGGTATTTAAATGTTTAAAAAGATTAATTTCAAAATTCAAATCACACCACTCATATTATAAGTATGTTTGACAAAATATACCAATCCTCTTTATGTTAAAAATTTGAACCTAAGAAGCTTTGGTTGTGTAACATAATACATGATACAATATGTGTGTTTTCTATTATTACTTCAGTTTCCAGCAGAATTACTATTACCATTATACAAATAAAACATGATTAAATTGCATTGTTAATAAGTGAAGGTACCTATTGAAACTAATATTGTAAAACACTTAGGTACTATTAAGAATTAAGATACAACGTTCTAGTTCCTACTGTTTTAAATGAATAATTAATATTAAATAATGTTCGACTGCATATATTTTGAATATTGTTTAATACTTAATACACTTATTACAAAAATAATTGGAAAAAATTTGTAACTTTTCTTCAAATAATTTTAGAAGCCAATAATTGTAGTACAATAGGTATAGGCATATAGTTATAGCCACTATAATGTACCATAATACACAAATATAAAATACAAAACAAAGTTCATAGCTACGTACATTTAAGTCTCAATTATATTTTATGTATATTTTAAATCAACAGAAAAATAGTGAATATACAAATTTATGTTAAAATTAAAAAAAAAAAAAATTAAATACAGTTTCAGTAAGTTAATAAAATCTTTGTGATAGTAAATATACATTCTTATTTACTTTAATAATTCTCTGAATGAAAATTAATAAAACAATTCATTTAACTTTTGCTTTCATTTAAATAAATTGTGTACATCATACCTAAAAGTATGCTGGTATCAATGAACCTAAAAAAAACGTTAAATGTAAAAATTATGTAGTCATTACAACTGAAACAACATAGTACAGCTCCACATAAGAGTATTGTTCGAAATGGGGAAATACTCACTAAATTGTATGAATTACAATTGGATTACTATCGAAATTAGGTTTGTAAAAATGTTTAATTAATTGAAATGAATATCATCTGTGAAATTGAAAATGAAGTACTATGTTCACTTACTTCAACAAGTATTCTAAAACAGTAAAGTAAGTACAAGAAAATAGAATTGCTAGACATTTACTAACTAATTAGATACCAGTAATTGTTGTTTTTATATAAAAACTAATAATTTTTCGCTATATTATAGGTATTTAGGTATCTAAACCAAATAAAACACGCCCCAGAGGAAGACCACGTCAGCGTTGGATGGACCGGGTAAAGAATGACTTAGTGCAAGTAGATGAAACTGCAACAATTGAGGATGCAGACAACAGAGACCGATGGAGAGCATAGTAGAGCAGCGAAGGCCTAATGCCTTAGAAGCTAAAAAAAAAAAAAAAAAAAATATAGGTAGGTACATTCAATGAATTTTTAATTTTTTTTTATTATTTACAAAAGAAATTTAATTGCAATCTGTATTTATTTAACACAATAAGCAAATTAGATAAATTATATACAAGAATGATGCGGACTTGTGGAGTGGCGCGTGGAGTGATGTGGTGGTGGTGACCAACGGAGAAACAGTCGGTATAAAACCAAAATAAAGAAAAAACAACAAAACGGCGCACTGGTGTGACTGTAACTTTATTATAATAAAATAAAAGAGTTCATTCAATGTAACATTGAGAAACGGTATCGAGCTTTTTTGTTGTGTACTACTACGGTAGTGGGTTTTTGATCTCGCGGGGACGTGTGTGGAGGTCTACGTGACTGTCCGGGTCGCTGAGAGAAAAACAAGTGACTCTCGACAATCCGGTTCACCTAACCAAACGGCCGGCCGACGGTTCCTGGCGTCGTCCGTCGTCGATTGGCGGTTTGATTGAGAAGCCACGGCGCAGCTTCCACGCAAAGGCTGTTTGAATTCAAACAGATTTTGCGAGGGACCACGTCAAGAATACGTAGGACAGAATAGGGAAAGACACCGATTGACGGCACCCTATTTGCGATTTTAATTGTTAGTAAAAAGTACGGTAGATATATACACCAGTTCCTTTTCAGTCGTCTGGGTGTGTTGTTAGGAATTTGAGTGGGATTGGAAGCTATTGATTAGTGGATTGGTGAGGACACTGAATGTTTTGTATGTTTTGTTGTAGGTGACAGAAGCAAGTTTGTTTAATGTTGGAAAATAAAGTTCTTTATGCAGAGAGTTGTTGGTAATATAGGTACTAATATACCAAGGAGCTCCCGAGATTAACTGTTGCATTAAGGATTAGAACGGTTGTATTGCCTTAGTATTGGATGGTTTAGCTGAGCCCCATAGTTGAATACCGTACCTATATAGGGCGTAGAGCCATACTGGTGTCAGGCGAGCTGTGTAGATTGTGTGTTTAGGTAGTTTTTGTTGAATATAATTTAAAATTGTAAAAAAAGTAACATCATATTGTGCTATAATAACTACATTGTTGTTATTCGCAAATTGAAAATCACATAAATGTTACAATAACAAGCTCAATAGGTCACTTGTATATAAGACCAACTTTCAGCATACTGTAGGTATAGAACTTAAGTTGTTAGAAGACAATTTACTTTACATACCTACTTAGTTATGTGTTTTAGTTATAGTGAAATATTACCTACTAATTATTATTATAACTAATTGTGTTGTTTATTTTATCTTTTGTCGATCCATTTTATAATCATAACTTAACAGTTTTTTATGGTACCTACCAGCTTAGAGTGGAGTAGGTGAAGTTGGCGATAGCGTGTAACGTTTGGCAATTAAGTACCCCCCCCCCAAGTGAGACGTCTGTCAAGAATTAGGCACAGATATGTCATTTGAGTAGGTAGGTAACTAATAACTAGTAACTGGGATTTAGCCTAACCTAACCGTTTAGGAAATTTGGGGGGGGGGAGGGGGAGGGGGAAATCGATGGGTAGCAAAGTGAAGGTACCTAACCTGGGTTGACAGGTTAACTTGAATTTTCCATTTGTGGAATCAGCTATCAAGCATGGTTAGATGATTATGAATTATAAGAGATGCTAGGATAGGATCTGTGTCAGTGGTGATAATGATTGCAGTGGCGCAAATGATTATTTTTTTAACAGGGAGCAAACCTAGAAAGTTACCACCTACCTACCGACAAAATGTAATATGATAAAAAATCGTATTTTTTTCTTAATACAATATTAGATACATCAAAACTATTTCAAAACAAAGTTTTATAATAGTAGGTACTGCATAATAATATAATTTCCTACCATTTTTCGATGCAGATTAATATTTCATCTTATATTTAAAAAAGTATATAATATTATGTACTATAAAATATGAAGTAACTTAAACATATTAATATTAGTAGGTAATAACGATTCTTTATTATATGTAAATAGTATATACACTATACACATATTATGTATATTTTAACAAAATTAACGCCCTAGTGCATTTAAAAGTAGAGGGCTAGATGTAGAAAATTCATTAATTATATCATCATTATTTATATGTATGTCAGGCTCACAAGCTATAATCATTAAAGAGCCCAATCTATCTTCATTCATAGTACTTCTAAGTTTATTTTTCACAATGGAAAGTTTTGAAAAACTTCTTTCAGTGGTAACACTAGCTATAGGCAAAGTTAGACTTATTTTTAGTGCTATATGTAGAGAAAGAAATACTGTTGATAGACCACTTATAAGTCATACTTGAAAAACTATGGCCATACTAGTTCCATTTGTAGGTAGTGTACTCCCAATAATCTCAACTTGGTTATTTGTTAGTAAGAGGTCATTAGCATGCTCATCGGATGTATCTGATTCAAAGTTTTCATCAAGTGCTTCTATTTTTTTTTATTTTTTTCAGAATGAAGTTGTGTCGGCAAAAATTTATTTTTTTCAAAGTCAAAATAACATTTAAAAAACTGTATGTATTCTCGTATAAGATCACTTCTGTCAACAAATTTTTCATATACTGAACTAAAAATCAAAAATGCATCTGATGGTAGTTTCGAAGTATCGTTTGCTATTTATTTTATGCGTCGTCGTGAAAAAAGAGACAAATCTTTGAAAATGCCTGTAGAAATATCACTGAATCGATCTTTCATTTGAGTAAGAGTTAAATCAATAGCACAATAAAAAGTGTTTACTTTAAAATTTTTCAATGGTTCATCAATAGCATCATCTAACGATTTTTCATCATACATACGAGGTACAACTTTCTTACGATTCATCTGTAAAGGCTTAAAATCTTCAATATTTAATGTAGAATTATTTTTGAATTCTTTTAACTCATTAATGATTCCAGTAAATTTGCTATCATTTCTAATTTTCTGTAAGGTATCAATGGTGTTGTGAACCCCTGAATAGTATTATATTATATTATGTTCACAGTATAAGAAGAGTGTGTTGGTCGACGGCTCGTCGACAGGAATCCGCTGACTAGGCGATTCGGCGTCCGGCGGGGCCGGCCGTAGGCCGACGCACAGGGAGGAGGTTAGTCAGTCGCATTAGAACAGAGCATTATACTTAACGTATGTTTTAAGAAGAGCATTTTTATATTATATGTACAACTAGTTAATGTTAAAACCCGTAATAAAACCTATATAATTAATATCAATCTAATCGTGCGTTAAATTATTTGTGTTGGAACCCCGGTTCCATAACATTTTTGGTGGCAGCGGTGGGATACGCTACAGTATACACTACCACGTTCGACTAGTGATATTTTATTAATAATAATATAGTGTGGTTAAGGCGTTAGCCAACATTTTTTACTAAGTGCAAATAATATTTCAAAGAGCATTCAGAACATTCAGAACATCGGATCAACAGAGCATTCAGAACATTCAGAACATCGCAGACAATTTGGTACGTATAAAGTGCGTAATAAAAAAATTATAATATACGCGACGCCGTCGCCGCCGTGTCGATAGTGCCGCCGAACCGGACGACACTTACGCACGCACACGCATTCAACGTGTATGCAAAACCAAACGTCTGTGCCGCCGCCGCGTAATAATAATAATAATCGGTCGGGTATACGTTAGTATACGTGAGAGACCGAGCCGCCGCGTCGTGTCGATATTTCCAACGTTGTTGTAAGCACCTCCGCCGCGAGCTCATCGCCGCCGTCGACGCGTACCAAGGTTAAAAAAATATAGCCGCACGTGACGTCACTTCGCCACAACAGTGGTAGCCGCCGCCGTCGTTGTTGCCGCCGCCGTAACAGCTGACGTCCGTCTTGTAAACACGCGAATAAAACAGCTAGACGGTACACTATTACGGAAATTTTAATTAAATACGCGACGCAACCGAAGACAGAAAATCCAGAACATCACTGAAGAGAAACCCATTATTAATAGTGGTCCCCGCGCATAGCTGTTTCGGGGCTAGCGAACTTCGTTACATCAAGCGCAGACGAAAAGGACGATTCCAGAGCATTCCAAATTCAATCAGAGCCGTTACGAGCATTCCAGTCAATCCGAGTCGGACTACTGCCCCAATCCGAGCGGAACATCGCAGTCACCATGAACCGATTCGCGGTATTGTAAGTAAAAAAAAAAAAAACAATATAAATTTGTGTTATTTATTTTTTTTTATAAATTATTATTTTACTCTAAGCATTGTAAGAAAATTTTATTTTAATTCTCTATATTATAGTTATAGTAGTTGAAATAGCTTTGATAAAGGGTAAGAATATTTATTCGCACATTCAGAGGGAATATTTAGGTTGTTAATGAGCGGGACATCCGAGAGTGAACAAGAGTCCATAGTTACAGGGGGTGAGGATCTCGGGGGGAACCAGACAAACCTCCCTGCCCCACAACCACGGACAAGTTTACCCGTAAGATTTTCAGACCCAAACAATTCCGATTCCGAACGTATTGTAGACGAGGTCGAACCTGACAATTTATTTGTGAGGACCGGCACATCCGTTATAGAAATTACAAACCTCATACAAAACGTTTCTAAAACGTTAGAGGAAACAGACCAAGTCGTCGGTAGAGCACAGAACATTCTTGATCAGACCTTTTACGAAAACAATATGGACGCAGAGACTCAGTTACAATTGCTCAATGTGATGCCATTAGAACCACAGATATCGGAAGGAACCGTCAGACCAAATACGTCTAACGAAGACCATTTTCAAGGGGGCAGTCGGAACATTACAGTAGAAGACAGTCTGGGATCCGAAGCCATCAGCTTGGAGGCAGCTTTAAGGTTACTCCCAAGCTCGTTTAATGGGGAAAACCAGGAGGAGATGGAAATCTTCCTGGAAAAGTGTGAATTCGCTTTAGCATGCACTAATAGAAAGGTGCAAACTCGACTCCTCCAGGGGATCACCGTGCGACTCACCGGGAAGGCCCTAAAAACTGCCGTAATAAAATTTCCATCATCTTTTTAAATGCCGTAAAACAACAGAAAATCGAACAAGACAATCAGAATCCTGAACCCCAGGAACAGAACCTCCATTACGACCATTTACTTTGTAAATGCTCTCAGACAATTACACCGACCATTAAGCTATTAGTCGACTCAGGTGCTGATGTGAATTTCATAAAAGTATCTTCGTTGAAAGATGAAATAATGATTAGGGAACAGACGGAACAAAATCTTTCAGGAATCACCGGTCACACCCTACGTTCATTTGGCACAACCGACCTATCTCTTTGTTTGGGAAAAGATGAAAGAACAACGGAGTTTCATGTGGCACCGTCATCTTTCCCGGTACCATACGATGGTATTTTAGGGAAACCATTTATAATTGGATTGGAAACGATTCTGAATTACAAGACTAAACAGTTAATCTTGACCAATAAACAAAATCCGTCAAAATTAGTTAACCCTACAGAACTTCCAAAAACATCTAACTCAGTGGGTAACTCAGAGACACAGAATTCAACAGAAAATTTACAGTCAAAAGAATTCAAAATTACTCTACAACCTCGTAGTGAAACGATAATTAGCATCCCTACTCCTAATCTTCAGGAGGAAGAAATCTACTTGATACCCGCACAGACCTTAGATGAATCAATCCTATGCAGCAACACGGTAAACCAAGTCCGTCAAAAACAGATCCTTATAGCCGCAGTAAATCCTACTGAACAAATCGTCCAACTCACAGAGGAGCAAATCAAAGGATTAAAATTTGAAAATTTTACAGAGGTAAAAGTACAAACCATACACAAGGCAACGGAAACGGTCAGAACCACGGGAAGATTGGTTGCCCTTAGAGATTCACTCGATACTGAACATTTGAATATAGAGGAGCGAGAGTCACTCATCTCAACGTGCGAACAGTATTCTGATATCTTTCATTTAGAGGGAGATCCATTAACTTGCACAGATGCTGTTTTTCACGAGGTAAACACTCCAGCTTCTACCCAACCAATCAACGAAAGGCCGTACCGTCTACCTCATCGACACAAAGATCAGATAAACAAACAAATGAAGCAACTCGAAGAGGATAATATTATAGCACCTAGCCGAAGTCCATGGAATGCACCTTTACTGGTGGTTCCGAAAAAAGCAGACAAAGATGGTGTAGTAAAATACAGAGTATGTGTAGACTTCCGGAAACTTAACCAAATATCAGTCGGAGATGCTTATCCACTGCCTAATATAATAGACATTTTAGACCAGCTTGGTAAGTCTAAGTACTATACCACGTTGGATCTGGCCCAAGGATACGATCAAGTTAGAATGCACCCGGAACATACTGAAAAGACGGCATTCTCTACAGACAAGGGACACTTTGAATTTCTTCGCGTTCCCTTTGGGTTGAAAGGTGCGCCTGCAACTTTTCAACGTTTGATGAATACAGTCCTGGCAGGGCTAACAGGATTAAAAGCATTCGTCTATTTGGACGACATTATCATCTACGCACTCAGTATAGCAGACCATTCCGAAAAATTAAAAGCAGTATTCGAACGTTTGAGAACATTCAATCTAAAGCTGCAACCATCAAAATGCACATATGCGCAAGGAAGTTAACTACCTAGGTCATATTATAACTGACCAAGGGGTGAAACCAAATCCACAGAAAATTAAATGTGTAATAGAGTTTCCAATCCCGACCAACGAAAAGGAAGTTAAATCTTTCCTCGGTTTATCGGGATACTACAGACGATTTGTACCAGGATATGGACGAATAGCAAAGCCATTAACTGCTTTGTTGAAGAAAGACGTCAATTTTAAGTGGACAGATCTCTGCCAAGAAGCGTTTGATACGTTGAAGGAAATTCTAACAACAGAACCTTTATTGCAATATCCGGATTTCACTAGGACCTTCAATTTAACATGCGACGCTAGCAATTATGCCATTGGCTGCGTTCTCTCGCAAGGCCCAATTGGTGCAGACCCTCCAATAGCGTATGCATCACGGACTCTGAACCGTGCTGAATCAAACTACAACACGACCGAAACGGAGCTATGTGCGATAGTATGGGGGGTGAAACAATTCCGTCCATACTTGTTCGGTCAGAAATTTAATATATTAACAGACCACCAAGCTTTGAATTGGTTATTCAATATTAAAGACCCCGGATCCAGATTGACTCGCTGGAGGCTGAAGCTTGCCGAATATGAGTACGAGATCCATTTCAAACCAGGAGCCAGTAATACCAATGCGGATGCATTGAGCCGAATTAATAGAGTTGTGACCAGATTACCCAAATCTCCAAACTCTACTGAATCTCCAGATTGTGCAGAACCTTCAACTTCTACAGAACACTCAAGCTCCACAGAACCTTTAAGCAGCTATCAGAAATTTTTAAGAGAAAAAGTTGCATTCACTACAAAGGTAGTGGAATCGAAAGGAGACATCTTCGAGACTGATCAAAGCATGGCTTTAGCACAATGTGTCTCTAGCGACCTTAAGATGACTAAGGGAATCGCCTTGGAATTTCGACGGAGATTCGGTGGATTAAATCAACTTCGCCGACTTCCAAAAACAGTCCCAGATGTATTGTCTCTTCGGTTAAAAGAACGCGAGATATTTTACCTCGTTACAAAACAGCATTTTTGTCAAAAGCCCGAACCTGAACATTTCTTCCAAAGTTTACAGAAACTTCGAACTCTTTGTGAAAAACGAGAAATTAGGACACTCACTTGTCCACGTCTAGGCACTGGCCTAGATGGACTCCAGTGGGAAACCGTCCGTTCTATGTTGCAATACATCTTCCGAGACTCTCAGGTAACTATACAAGTGCTAGTTCCTGAGACGGTCTCAGAGGAGGAGCAGCTACAAATCATCCGAGAATTCCACGAGAATCCGATGGGAGGGCATCAGGGAACCACCCGTACCCACCAACGGATATCTCAGCATCATAATTGGAAAGGAATGAGGAAACAGATAAAAAAAATACATTCGGGAATGCGCCACCTGCCAAGCAAACAAGTCATCCAATCGAACTGCCCGTGAGCCAATGACGATAACCACCACGGCATCCAGACCCTTCGAAAAGATATATATGGACATTGTAGGACCACTTACGAAATCCTACAACGGAAATGTGTTCATTCTTACACTTCAAGATGACCTTTCGAAGTTCGCGTGGGCAGCTCCGATGCCAAATCATGAAGCTAATACAGTTGCAAAATTTTTTGTGACTCAATTCGTGTGTCTACATGGTCTTCCTCAGAGCCTCGTAACAGACTGTGGCACCGAGTTTCTAAGCAAGGTATTTAAGGAAGTGTGTCAATTGCTGAAAATTAAACAAACATCCACAAGTCCATATCATCCACAGAGTAATGGATCCTTGGAACGAAGTCACCGGACACTAGCAGAATATCTACGCAGTTTCGTCAATAAAGACCCACAGAACTGGGACACACATGTCCCGTTCGCAATGTTCTGCCATAACTCCACGACACACACTTCCACGAAGTACCAACCATACCATTAGTATATGGGCATCCAATAACAGTACCAAATTCATTTATGAAAAATACAGAACCTCAATACAATTATGACGACTATTATTTTGAATTAAAGAGGAACATGCAAGAAGCTCAGGCTCAAGCAAAAACTCATCTCTATGATTCCAAACAGAAATCGAAAGATCGTTACGATCAGAAAATCTCACCTCTAACAATAAGTATAGGTGACAAGGTACTCATCCAAGAAAAAGCTAGTAAAGGTAAGCTAGCTCCGAAATGGATAGGACCCTATACGGTAATAGAAACTAACCCAGAATCTCCAAATATAACGATATTGAAGAAAAACAGACCAGTCATTCTGCACAGAAATTTATTAAAACAATTCTACGAAGGAAATTAAATGTTCTTGTTAAACTATTTTCAGGATCATTGCAATTACCACAGTTGGACATGCCCAACTACAGAGGAAAATTGAATCAGATCATCAAGACAGACAATCAACCCCAGAGTACGCGATAACTCCAATCACAGAACATCAAGGACTTTACTACGAGTCCCATGGCCAACTTGGTCTATCACATATTACTTGGGATTTAGTAGTTTACGTAAACCTAAACGAACAATTAGCAGAATACAATATATTAAAGTCCCACTATCAAAAAACAGCACAGTACTGTACAAATCAATCAGAAAACGAAGAATTCTCGAGGATATGTAAACCTTTTTTGCAACAGTTTACACGAGCCACACTACCATATCTATATGAGATAGAATCGAACTATCGAAGTCTGATGATAGCCATTGACTATGATCAACAGACAGCAAAGAAAAGTAGACGTGGATTGGGAAGTGCTGTTAACCGAATAACAAACGTAATTTACGGAATGTGTTCAAGAATCAACACTGACTTTATTGTAGACAATATAATAGAGTTAGGTAAAAGCAAATTAAAGAATCTAAACCTTATACACGACAGAACGAGAATTTCGGAAGTGGAGAGAAACAGAAACTAATCAAACACTGAAAAGTTTAAAAATGCATCAGCAGCAAATTGAGAGAAATCTGAAACACCTACAACAGCAATTCGAGAACAACACACAGAACATTGACATAATATCATTCAAAACAAAATTGTTGGAACAAGCATTTTTGTTTGAGATGATATTAAATAGATTCGCCTATGACACGCAAAATCTCATGGCAATAGTAAAAACAGCTCTCAATGGGAAGGTATATACGAGCGCACTCACATCGCAGACACTTATGAGTGATTTGGGAGAAATAAAGACGAATTTACCAACAGGAAGTACTCTACCAATGGAAATAAACACAGAATCTTTGACAGAATTTCTCAGAATCTCGGAAATGACAATTTTTACCCAAAAGAACTATTTAATTTTTGTAATAGAAATTCCTCTACTATCTAATGACAAATATACCGTTTACCACCCAATACCATTACCTATTCCACACATAGAGGGGACAATAGTATTAATAGATACGGAAGTGGAATATCTAGCACTCAGCAGTGATAACGAAAAATTTTACACACTAAATACAGAGCAAAGGGAAAAATGCAAAAGTTTAGGGTTAGGCAAACTGTGCAAACAGGAATCACTAATCCATCACCGTTTAGGATCGGATTTATGTGAAGTATCATTACTCATGGACCCCCAACATTTCCCAAAGACTTGCAATTTAAAATTCATGAGTCTGAATACGACCATTTGGCACAAGTTAACGAAAACCAATGCATGGTTATACTATACTCAACATAGTACACCAGGTACTATCACATGTTCGGACTCACTTGAAAAATTCCAAATAGAAATCAACAATCTAGGTAGAATAACAATTCCAAATTCTTGCAAAATGAACATCGATAACTCCATGTTTATAGCAGAGAGTAAATCCAATAGAAATGTTAAATTGGATATTATATCAAACAATGTTAGGGACATAACTCAATCAGAAATCACAGAAAATCTTAAAGGAGTAGTTCCTCAGAACCTTACAAGCACGAAGTGCATTAAAAATTTAAATATTCTTGCCAGCAAAGCAGTAGAATTAAGTAAGCTTATACATGTACTACCCAATTCAATGTTCATCCAAAAAATAGAATTTTATGTTATATTTATTTATGTAATTTTTTTTTGTCTTTGGAATAACTATAATAATATGTATTAGTAAACTAAGGAAACATTCAATAAGAATGTACATCCCTGAAATACCAGAAGAACATTTGAATGGTATTCAGGAAAACACTAGAGTATAATATATATTTTATTATTTTTTTTTTCTCTCTCTCTATCATTTTATTTATCATTGTAAAAAAAAAAAAAATATAAAACTATGCTGAACTAATCCCCAACATCCCAATTTACAGACTCTTTTAAATTAGATGAAACACGATGATCATAGGACCCCCGTGTCTCATTTAGTGTGGGGGGTGTTGTGAACCTCTGAATAGTATTATATTATATTATGTTCACAGTATAAGAAGAGTGTGTTGGTCGACGGCTCGTCGACAGGAATCCGCTGACTAGGCGATTCGGCGTCCGGCGGGGCCGTAGGCCGACGCACAGGGAGGAGGTTAGTCAGTCGCATTAGAACAGAGCATTATACTTAACGTATGTTTTAAGAAGAGCATTTTTATATTATATGTACAACTAGTTAATGTTAAAACCCGTAATAAAACCTATATAATTAATATCAATCTAATCGTGCGTTAAATTATTTGTGTTGGAACCCCGGTTCCATAACAATGGACTTAAAAACTGAATCAACTGCTCCCAGTAAATCCATGTCTTTGGCTTGAAGAATATTACTTAGCGGATTAATTATGTCAAAAATTTCTATATAAGGTAATGCAGTAAGCAAAAAACGATCACTAATTATACTTTCCCGTAGAGATCTTGCATGGAAAGCACTTTTCCGATCATTTGATCCACACTTTTCTTCTATTACAGTTAATGTTTCAATTAATGCATCAAAAGTTGAAACAACTGTTCTTAAGGCTAAGTCATGAGACCACCATCTAGTGGTTTGCACTCTTTTAAATCGTTTTATTTGTTTTCCCTTGTATAGAGTTCTCTGATAGTTTTCAAATATTGCAACCCTGTTTTTACTTGAAGATATAAATTCATATATAACTTCTACAATTCCAAACATATCTTTTGCATTAGAAGAACAACTTACTGCATCTGTAAGCACAAGATTCAGTCTATGAGCATAACACCAGACATATGTCGCCGCAGGATTGAAAGACTTAATTAAAGACTGTACACCTTGGTAAGTTCCTCTCATATTTGATGCCCCGTCATAAGATTGACCTACTAAGTAATGCTTCCAATCAAGACCATTTTCATCACAAATTTTTTCAAAGACTGTAAAGAGATATTGACCAGTTGTGTTTGAACATTCTTTCATGGTAAGAAGTCTTTCATTTACAATCCCAGCTTCATTAATGTACCTTAGAACAAAAGATAACTGTTCTTTTTTAGAATTGTCGAATGTGGTGTCAATCGAAATACTGAAAAATTTAGCGGCTTTTATATCTTTAACTATTATACCTCGAATATATTTTGCAGTTTCTTCGATCAATTGATTTTGACGCATCCATGAAACAAATGTAAATTTACATTTTTTTTTAGTTTGGAGGCCTGTTACATAAGCTGCTAAACTTGGAGAATATTTTGCCAGCAAAATTACTAAGTCTTTAAAATTACCTTCAACATCATTTCCTGAACATTTCCAATTTTCCCTGTGTCAGCGAAATGCAAGACAGTGTCTCGCAAGGTATATAGTAATATCAACAAGCTGATTTACGATTAATCTATTTGTAGCTACCATGGTTTTATTACTTTCTTCAAGGGCGGGAAGTAATGGTAAGCAATTATCAATTAATTTTAATTGAATACAGACTTCAATGTGTTTATATGAAGTTTCATGAGAAATTAACTTTAAAGTAGCCTTTTTCCAAGAGTTAAAACCATTTGTTGTCCAACAGTTTTTTTCTCCACTAATTATGCATAGTATACAAAAAACTTTATCTTCACTTAATGAATATGACATCCAGTCTCGCTTTACTGATGTTCCATCTGATAATGTTTTAATAAACCATTCAGGTCTAAAATGTCTACCATTAGTTACAGGGAAATGTATATTTGGCATTGATTTATAATCAGGCTGACAAGGTCTTTTATTTAAAACTAGCTTCTTTAAATTGTATGAAAATTTAACAATTTTGCTTAATTTTGCAGGATCATTATCGATAGGTAACTTGAGATCAGTGTTATCATTAAAATTGTTCAACCCGAGTGAACACCTTAGACCTATGAAAATAAAATAGAATAAAATTAAATAATGATAAGTATGAAGTAGAATGTGAAAAAGTGAAGATGCCTATACTAAACAACATAATTATTTTAGTATCAACAATTATTATTAGTTATATTATAACATTTATAACAACGATTGGTTCTAAAATTAAGACAAGTTAGAAAAACTTTTTTTGAAATTTTTCTTTAATGGTCTTTTTTGACATTTTTAAGATACTTGTATCTTATATGCAGCAAATGTATTAGTAACTGTTACATTGTACTTGGATTTTAGATGCATTAATTTAGAGTTACTTATATTTAGATACACGATTCTAATTTGACTTTTAAAATATATTTAAATACAATTTATTGAGTAACTTGATTATTTAAAATTTATTTACTTACCTATTTTATCAGTATCATATATTTCTAAAGGATTTTCAGGACCAACAACAGTATCAACCACATTGATCTTTTCTAAGAATTCTTCATGCTCAGTACCTGAGAATAAAATGTGTTTCAAAATTTGAAAAGGCTAAATAATATAATATCATGTTAACGGATCACATAACGCTGTAGTATATTTATTAGGTATATAATATTAACTATTAGTTTTAACTAATGACTAAGCAGTTAAAAAAAATAATTTACCTGCAGTGTCATTGTAGCCAATTCCATGTGTTGTTGTTAGTGGCAATTTGGGAATTACATTCTCAACTGCATCAAACTGCACACAAATTAAAAAAAAAATGTATTAATACTATAATTCAAGTTTTTGAAGTTTTTCAGAAGATTTTACATACGTCTATAGATCCATAGAGTAAAAATAAAGTTATATACTTACTACAGAGATGTTTTTTTTTTTTTGGAATTTCGGTTGACGCAGATCTTTTGAAATAAGATGAAATACTTTTATTAGCACATGAACTATTTAATTTAATAACTTTACAAGATGTTTTGTGTCTAATCCAGTTCGTGTCATTTAGAGCACCTTTCTTTTTACCACACATACACATTAAATCTACTGACATATTGAAGAGTACAGACACAGTTCGGCAATAAATGTTAAGTTAAAATAATAAAATGCAAATATGAAATAATGCAATACAATGAAATATTGATGCACATAAGGTAATAACTAATAACTAATAAGTAATTTACAGAAAGTGATAATAATTAAATATAACAACTTTTAACATTTAACATATTGTATCCCATTACAATCAATATCGTGCCACACCACAATGGCATAATATGAGTTGGAATTTTTCGATATCAGTTCTATGTACAGATGACGTACTGTTTATAAAATAGACCTGAATTCACCTGATAATAAATTATTATCAGGTCTATGGTTTATAATAATCATAGATAATAAAGATTATCTATGATAATAACAGAAACCTAATATAAACTTGAAACTATATAATATTATCAAATACATTTGTGCATACTGTTTACGTACGCAAATTGGTTTATTTATATTTTCATTATAACGTAGGTACCTAACTAACATTGTAAATTACGTATGTGTATTAATGTATGCTTATTTTAATGTCTGAAAATTGCCCAGTGAACACCCACCTACCCAATTAAGGGGGCAGTTGCCCCCCCCCCTGCGCCCCTAGATTTGCGCCACTGAATGATTGTATCGCCACCAAATGTACCTAAGGAGTGTATATTCGTTTTGTGGTAGCCGGTAGGTCACTGGTAAAAATATTAAATAGAAATGAAGCTATGTCGCAACGTTGTGGAACGAATTTTTAATTTATAACATAAATGTTTACATTAATTGCCTAGGTAGTGGTTATCAGATAACGACAAATTTATAAGAACAATTTATTCTATGTACATTTCTAGCTAAGCCTAAATGCTATCGTTAAAAAAAATTGAAATTCTGATTAATTTAAACATCAGAAAAATGCAGTACCTATTGATTAGAATGAAAAGTAAACTATAGGCATTATAAAAATGACTAACTATAGGTACCCAATAACTGTACTATACACCTATACTTATAAATATTAATTGTACAGAATATAAATTCTAAAAACCTACTTATAAGTCAAATGTAAATTGATTATATTATTATTTTTATAAAGGAATAGGTATAGTTTATATTATTATGAAGAATATAATACTATACACGCACTTTGACCCACGTTCAACATAAAGTAAATTGGCGTTTAACAGATTCAATTTTGTGTTTTTAGCTTTTATATTAGAGTAGATTGAATTATTATTTAACTAATAGGCAAAAATATTTTCATCGGTACCTAAATTCGATTTCATAAGTTATTATTTAGATATTATTTTACGTGAAGCTATCAGTATAGCCAGACATATTTGAATTTTTTAAGTTCTAGTAAACTGTAAACCAATTTGCTTGATTAAAACACACTTTTCTAAAAAAACAAAAAAATAATGAAAAATTTAAAAGTGTGTGGTGCATCATAGATAGTGAACTGGAAGATAGTGACTGGGAGTATAATATGTCAAGTGTAAGAGCGACACACACTCTTAAATTTTTCATTATTTTTTTGTTTTTTAGAAAAGTGTGTTTTTAAAAAAAAAATTTTTATTTTTTATTTTCTACTTTTTAGTTAAAAAAATTTTTTTACGGATTATTGTATTGCCATCCAAGACCAAGGTCTATACCAATTTTCAGAATTTTTCATCTTCAAAAAGTGCCTCAAATCGAGCGCGCAAGATTTGATTACAGACGGACGTGAAAGCGAACTTAAGAAAAGTGTTAAAAAAGAAAGCGTTTGTTTTTTATATCAGCCAAAAATTGTAAGACGTTCAAAAAAATAATTACTTAAGTTGTTTGGTGTTTTATTTTTTATCTGTGTATAATAAATGTCATATTACTATGGATAAGTATCTCAAAATGTATATAATGTTTATAGTTGAAAAATAATGAGTTGCGTTTTAAAATACACGGCAATTTACATAATTATACCTAGTACCAATGATTGTTATTAACATTTTATTATTTTGTTCGCTTCTGCGTATATTGTTTTAGACGAATTTTACTATATACATAAACATAATATATAGCTCTAATAATTATATCTTATATAATAATTATTATATGCATTTAATAATAAGAACGTATGGTATTTTGTATATCTTGTGAAATTCCCATGCAAATATACGGGTGTGTTTCGTAGACTGCCCGCAGACGTCTACTGCAGCTATACATTATAATATATTATTATTATAAATTATAATATACCTATTATATTAGGCACCATTATCAATGTCAATTGTATTACTACTATAATTATACAGACAGTATACTACAAGGTGTATTGATATATCAATACACCTTGTAGTATACATAATTTATATAAAAAATATCTATATAGGCACTATTCAGAGTTTATATTTTGGAATCAGATTATCAACACACAATGCAACTCGTCAACGCGGGCTGTATCTGTCAATACTCATTAATCATTATCATTATCTTGTGTTCTTGTAACCTAACCAATTTGTTTATTATAATTTATAATATATTTTAATTACTGGACAAGATTTTAAGATATTTTATTTTATTTTATTATCTTAGTACATACCTAAGTATATTTATTGAATTTGAGTAAAAGTATTAGTTTAAAAACATTATAAAACTAATGATGTGAGTAATATCTGTAACACAGACCATAGCTATTGATTTTTTAAATTTTTTAAAGTCTATTGATAAATCGTTACACTCCTAGTTTCAGTGGCGTATTTTGGGTAGTCGAGGGGTCCGGTCACACCCCTTGGTTTGTGTGGATATACGTCATTTCGTCGCGGTAATTATGTCGCACGTCAATTCGTCGCAAGACAATTGGACGCATACGACATTTCGTCGCGTGTAATATCGACGCATGCTACATTTGGTGGCGCGTCATTTTATCGCATAATAGGTATATTCTTAATAATAATAATAATTTTACATATCAGTCATTTTAGCTTATTGTTATATATATTTGTATTTATAAAATGTAAAATTAAATTCAAGCAAAGTAATAATAATAATAATTTTACATATCAGTCATTTTAGCTTATTGTTATATATATTGTATATTTGTATTTTTTCACCTCAAAAATATATATGTATTAGTATAAATCTTAAAATCTTATGCTGTCGAAGCTATAATGTTCAATAAAAAAAAAAAATAATAATAATAATCTAAATAAAATATTTAAAAAAAGCACAAAAATAAAAATAATTTACTATTTATAAAAATTAAAATTATGAGCAATACCTTTCAAAACCTCGCATATTGGATTATTATTAACATTTTTACATATCTGCATTAATCTAATAGGTGAATCATTATATTTTTTTTTTTACATGGTACATGCCCAGCTATTATTTGTTCTATTATCATTTTATTTAAACTTTCTTCTTTTTTTATTGACTCAATAAATGTCCAAATAATTGGTCGTGTATGACTTATCATTGCTGAAAACCCATTATGCCAGCCCTCTATTTTATTGTTAGTCCTGGGTAAACTTTCTTGTAACCTATCATAACAGTTCCAGATTTCAATGGAAAATGATGGAGGTCGACGATTACCTCTCCTATCCAAAATGCCAATCCACGTGCCTTCAAAATATGTTATTAGTGGTGATAACATTTGTTCATTTTCAATATAATACGTGCTTTCTAATAATAATTCAAAAGATTCTATCACTTTATCGACGGGTACAAATGCAAGTGCAGCTAATTTTCGTACTTCTAAAGAAAATTTTACATCGTCACTGTATTGTTTTGCAAGACCATGGTGTTGTATTTGTCTCCAAACCGCTTGACTTAAGTGAAAGAAACATCCGTGAATCTTCGTATGGGGAAATTCGTTTTTAATTGCATTCATCACTGCTTTTTCAAAGTCTACCATAAAAGATTTTGGACATAAATCAGGCTTCAATGATTTTAATGCTTGAAATAATTTTATATATGTTATTTCTTTTTTGTCCGGTAATAAAACGTATACTAAAGGTATAATATCACTATGAAATTGTAATGGGATTACGCAATATCATATATTGGGATTACGCAATATCATATATTTTGCTCATAATAACAACCAGGAATGCGACCACACCCAAAAGTGTTTTCGACTACGAATACCACTTTCATAGTCGTGAGGTCCATATCAAGGACGACTGTACACGCGCCGCTCACTTTCAAAGGACGCCGCCACCATATATATAGGGGACAGCGAGACAGCCTGAGTTAGATGTATCCAGAGACGAGAACACCACACGACTCGCTTAGCCGCCCAGCCATCACACACGACTTACACGGAGATTATCAACTTCGGAACGAGCCACAAATTCACTACAATCAACACTATTATTCTGCTTGTTTTGTCTGGTTTAATATAATACATTTGATTACTATTCTAATTGACTATTATTATTTATCAAGTACACCAGCTTTTGGATCCCTGAAGGGCCGCATGTAACACTGGCGCAGTCGAACGTAGGATTCCACAAAGGGAGGCAACCATCAAAGGCTACTGTCAACAACGAAGAATTGATCACCCTTCAGCGAAGACAACTCCAGGAGGAACCAACAAAAAACAAATAAGTCACATTGCAGTACCAACAAATCCATTAGCAGCATCATCAACGGCAACATGTCATCATCAGCCATGAACGCAGCATTATTGTGAGTGAATAGTTATTTAAATTTGTTACATAGACGTATGCAACATAATTAAGACATATTAAGATAAATCTAGGTAGTTGATTATAAGTGTAATGGTGTAAACCGTTTTAAATTTTATTGAGGGCATATTTTATTGATTATTATTGAAGTTATTGAATTATTGAGGGCATATTGATTATTTGAAGTTTTATTATTGAGGGCATATTTTTATTGAAGTTATTATTGATTATTATTGAAGTTTATTGATTTATTGAGGGCATTTTTATTATTGAAGTATTATTGAAGTTTATTTAATTTATTAGAGGGCATATTATTGAAGTTATTATTGTATTTATAGGGCATTATTGAATTTATTGAGTATTATTATGATTATTAACGTATTAAATAGGTGGTTAAGTTAATTTATGGACAAAGAAGATACATCTCCCTTGAACGTAGCTAATTCATTGTATGACACTAGTGTAGTAGAAGAAGCCCAGTTAGAAGCCCAGTTATTAGCCCAGAGAGAAGCCCAAGCCCAGTTTGAAGCCCAGCAGAAAGCCCAGTTAAATACTATAGTAGATACCCAATCATTAGGTAGCACAAGTAAAACCCCAAGTCCACAATTAGGAGTAGTCACACGTAGCAAAGTCACAGATAGTTTTGAACATCAGTCGTTAGATTTTATATCTAAATCACGCAATAAAAAAATGGCAGTAACCATAAAATTAGAAGACGCTTTTAAATTAATTCCAGTATGCACAGGGATAGACGATATTTACCAATTCATAAATGCATGTGATATGGCAGTAGGTTTAGTCGACGCAACTAGCGCACCAATATTAGTAAAATATATTACTACACGATTAACGGGTAGAGCATTAGAAATGATTAAATATAAAAACGTAACAAAATGGCAATTTATAAAAGCATATTTAACAGACGCATTCGAAGTAACAACCAATGCATCGACGTTACAACTTCAATTAAATTCGATTAGAATGAATCACAATGAGGATGTGAACGATTATTGCCATAGAGTAGAAAAACTATATTATCAATTATGTACCGTAAGCACGTTAAACAAAGAGCCTGCAGAAGCAAAAATTATACATGAAACATTAAGGGACCAAACTCTAGCAGTATTTATTAAAGGATTAGTAGAACCAATTAGAACAATAGTAAAATCTCGTAATGCTAAAACTCTTGAAATCGCGAAACAAATCGCTATGTCAGAACAGGTAGAATTAAGATTAGAACAGGAAAATAGGAATCATTATTCGAGTAGTTATTTGCAAAACAATAACCAACGTAGATCGAATTATGAAAATAGGAACAACAGGAACGTAAGACCAAATAACTTTGTAAGGCCGAATAATTTTGCGCAAAATAATAATCCACGAGCAAACAATTTCTCTCAACCAATTAATAGACCACCAATAAAATGTTATAACTGCAATGGAAATCATTTTGCATCACAATGTAGAAATAATTCGAGACCTAACTACGCGAGCAACGGAAATAACAACCGTCCACCTAATAGGAATAATTTTACGCAACCGCCGACAAATTATAATGCACAACCAGTTACGTGTTCATATTGCAATAAAATCGGTCATAATGTAGATTCATGTTATAAAAAGAGAAACGACGAAAGTAGAAATAATTCGGGAAACGCCAACGTGTCGAACGAGGTACGCGGTACTCGCACGATAAACCAGATTATCGCGGAACAACCGACGAACGAATATTTCACATATTCGCAAAACTAGAAAATAATCATATAACATTCGATTCTAATGCCGCAAAAACAAATCAATTACATTTAATGATAGATACAGGTAGTCAGGTAAATATTCTCAAAATAAATTGCTTACGCGAAGAACTAGAAGTAGACGAAACGCAAAAAATAAATCTACGCGGTATAAATGAATGTCTTACAAAAACCATAGGGAAAATATCAATATTAATTAAATTAAATAGCGAAAACTTTAAAACAGAATTTCATATCGTAAGTGCACGATTCCCAATACCCAAGGACGGAATATTAGGAAACGATTTCTTGTCGAAAAATAACGCAATAGTCGATGTAGCAAACAACAAATTAATTATTCAAACGACCTCGCATGCGCTAACAAATTTCAAGGAGACCGACAAAACCAGTTTTATTAAATTAAATCCGCGGACTGAAACTATTGTAGGAATACAGATAGCTGACCCACTCATAGAAAGCAAAGAAATATTTATACATAAGCAAGAACTAGTAAAAGACGTATATTGCAGTAGTACAGTATCAATCGTTAATAATGGTAGGGCAATAGTCAGCATGTTGAATATCTCGGAAGAAACGAAAAATATTGAATTTTTTTTTCGTTTGAATTTGATTTAAATAAAATACTCTTTGATACTGAATACGAAATATATGATGTAGAATCGACAAATGATCATAAAGAACGAATAGAACGTTTGAAACAAGTAATAATAACTGACCACATGGACGAAATTGAAAAACAATCTATTTACGAAATATGCGAACGATATAATAACATATTTCATTTGGAAGGGGATGTTTTAACATTCACCAATGTCGGTACACATTCTATTAAGTTAAAAAAGGATCAGCCACCTATCTATCGTAGACCTTATAGATTACCACACGCACAACAGGAGGAAATAAATTCACAAATTCAAAAAATGGAAGAAAATGGAATTATCGAGAAATCGAGAAGTCCATGGAATTCCCCACTATTATTAGTACAAAAGAAAATGGACAATTCAGGCAAACAAAAGTTTAGAGTAGTAGTAGACTTTAGGGCACTTAACGAAGCTACTATAAATGAATTTCACCCTTTACCAAATATTACAGAAATACTAGATCAACTAGGAAATAGTCAATTATTCTCTCTATTAGATTTATCGAGTGGGTTTTACCAAATTTTGATGGAAAAGGACTCACGAGAGTTAACAGACTTTTCGACTAACCAAGGTCACTGGCATTTCAAACGAATGATACAGGGAATGAAAACGAGTCCCGGAACCTTCCAAAGAGTTATGAATTCAGCTCTGGCAGGTTTAATAGGAATAAAATGCTTAGTATACTTAGACGATATAATAGTATATGGGAAAAATTTATATGATCATAACGAAAAATTAATAGAAGTTTTCGAACGTTTACGAATAAGCAACTTAAAATTACAACCAGATAAATGCAACTTCTTAAAAAGAGAATGTGTATATCTAGGACACGTTATTACGAAAGACGGAATAAAACCCGACGAACGAAAATTAAAAGCAGTAGTAGAATTTCCAATACCAACAACTGTAAAAAACATTAAATCATTTTTAGGATTAAGTGGTTATTATAGGAAATTCATAAATTCATATAGCGCAATAGCAAAACCACTAACCAATTTATTAAAGAAAGACACGAGTTTCGTATGGAGTAACGAATGTCAAAAGTCATTCGATACCTTGAAGGCAGCGTTATGCTCAGAACCAGTTTTTAAATATCCGGATTTCACAAAGACCTTCTTATTAACTACAGACGCGAGTAATAAAGCACTCGGTGCTATTTTATCTCAAGGAGAAATAGGTAAAGATTTGCCAATATGTTATGCGTCGCGCACATTAAATAAAACCGAAAGCAACTATTCAACAACAGAAGTAGAATTTCTTGCAATAATATTCGGAGTAAAACAGTTTCGACCATATTTATACGGTCGGAAGTTTATAATACTTAGTGACCATCGTCCATTAACGTGGCTCTTTAATTTGAAAAATCCATTATCAAAGTTAGCTAGATGGAGAATACAATTAGAGGAGTACGATTATGAAATACGTTATAAACCCGGAGTTTTAAATTCAAATGTAGATGCACTCACACGCATGTACTCTATACAGGAAATAAAAAACGAATCATATGAAAATTTTCTCGAAAAATTAGAAACACAAATTATCACGAATAGTAATGTAAAAGAAACTATAGGCACAGTAATAGATTCACCAAAAGAATATAATATAGTGTCATAAATTGCCAAGCAATATAATTTTAGAACAGGAACAAATTATCAATTAAAAAAACAATTTGGAAACGGTATAATATTGCCGACTAGTAAAGTAATAGGGGACACACCATACTTCAAACATGAAAACCGGTTTATAATATTCTTAGTAACGAAAAACAAGGACCGACAGAGGGCCACTTACGAAACTATATATATATCGTTAATAAATTTAAAATTATTTTGTGAGGAGAACAATTTGAATAAATTAGCCATGGGCAAGCTAGGCGATCACGATGATTTAGAATGGGAAAAAATAAGGTCAATGTTGCGATACATATTTCGCGAAACAAATATAGAAATAATTATATGTGCAAATGTAGAATATAGTGAAGAAGAAAAAGCAGTCATTTTATCACAATTTCACGACTCAAAACTAGGCGGACATTTAGGTGTGAATAAAACTACTAAACGTATAAAACAACAATTTATATGGAGGGGAATGAAAGAAGATGTTAAAAAATATATAAGGAATTGTACGTCATGTCAGGTTAATAAGGTATCAAATCGACACATAAAACAACCAATGGCTATTACATCCACTTCGTCTAAACCATTCGAAAAAATATTTATGGATATAGTAGGGCCCTTGCCGATTACACTGTCCAATAATGTATACATTTTAACGATGGAGGACGATTTGACACGTTACACTCTAGGAATTCCACTTCCTGACCAGAAGGCAAATACTGTTGCGGAAGCCTTTGTTACACACTTCGTTTGTGTACACGGCATACCAGAAACAATACTCACGGATCAAGGAACTAATTTCCTCTCGAAAACGTTTGCAAATGTTTGTAAAATATTAAAGACAGAAAAGGTTAACACAAGTCCATTCAGACCGCAGGGTAACCCCGTAGAACGCGCTCATAGGACTTTAGCCGAGTACTTAAGACATTATGTAGATAAGAATTTAAATAATTGGGACCATTTACTACCCTTTGCATTCTTTGTATATAATTCAACGGTACATACTTCTACTAATTTTCAACCATACGCATTCGTCTATGGACGTACGTTGGAGGTACCGATTAGATTAAAAGCCGAACCTGAACCACGTTACAATTATGGTGATTATATATTCGATCTAAAAGAAAATATGCAAATTTCGCATAAAATAGCTAGAGATCATTTAATTAAAAATAAAATAAAAAGTAAAGAACGTTATGATAAAAATGAAAATCCACAAGAACTACACGTTAATGATTTAATACTATTAAAAGATAATAATCATAGAACGAAACTCGATCCAATCTGGCTAGGACCGTACGAGGTCACAGCAGTTATAGGGAACGAGAATGTAGCTATACAGCGAGGCCGCAAGGTCATCACTGTACATAGAAATAACTTAAAAAAATATTATAATGACGCACAAGTCGATTAAAAAAATAGCAATAATAAAAAAATAATGGTAATAAGTATATAGCAAACATTAAGTTAGAATAATTATGTTAATTTTAGGAATAGAAACAGAACATTCATTTTGAAACTGGAAGAAGAAATAGTAAATGGAAACCACGATACAACCAATTTAGGCATAGAAAAATTTCCGAAATGTTTTATAGAACACATAACTATAGCTAATAATAAATAAACCGAACCGTACACCGAAGCGGATTTAAATGAGATCACCCGTAACATAAAGGGGTTTCTGTATGTTATGACAGAAAATAGAATGGAAAATCTGGAAAAAATTAATTGTCAGGACCTAATTGAATTTATCGACGTTATACCAGAGCCAGAGGACCTACTTTATTACAAAAACTTATTCTCAGAAAATAATTAATAATCCAACGTAATAAAACGGATTCAGATAAAGATAAAAAAAATATTGATTTATTAAACAAAAATATACATGATAGTTAACATCATGAAAATAAATTCAATTTAATAAACAAGTTTTTTTTATTCGGATTTGTCTTCCTCATCGTCCGATATAAGAATTCTTGATACGATATGACCCGGCGGAGGGGTAAAACCCTCCGGCCACTCAATTTCCATAATTATGTCCGGCCCTCGAGCTAATAAAAATAATTTAAAAAAAAAATAATTAAATAAATCCTTAAGCAAAACAAAAAAAATATATACGCACGGTTTTGAATGACATATATCCGAGTACGGGTTTCATCAGGTTCCATGCTTCCTTGAATAATAAATCTAATCAAAAAAATATACAATAAAAATAATAGCAAAAAAATAAATACGATAAAAAAAAAAAAATTTAATTTTAGGGACAGACAAAGAAAATTCATTGAGGAACTAGGAATGGCAATCGAACAAGAAATACACGAAACATATACTTTAGGACCGGAACACACACCGAGGTGTCTAATAGGACATATTAATACAGCAAATAATTTTATGGAGGAACCATTTGGTACTCTAGAAATAACAAAAATTACGCAAATTTTAACACTAATTATGTACGATTTATCATCAGATTCGGTAACACCCACAAATACTTTATGTAAACGGTTAATAGACTATATGAAACTCTTACATGATGCTAGAGATATTTTAGATTATGTAAGATGGTATTAATTTTATAAGATTATAATAAGATAGTTAGTTTAATATAAATATACTTTGTACTTTTAGATTCGTGATGGTGACGAGTTTTCTAGTCAATATTATTGAATCTGACGAAATAAATACATCAGAGTACTTTTCGTATACGCCTTATGGAGTTGGCAGGGGTATACAATATGAAGGGTTGGGGCCAGTTAGATTAATAGGGGCTCAATACAATCTTGTAATGTTTTACTCATTAAAAGAATATAACACGAAATATGAACTATTGGGGGAAAAAATTAAAAATATAACAAATTTATGTACTGACCAAAAACATCAAGATTTATGTGGGAAATATCAACTAGTAATTACAGACTTATATAACGAAATAACTAAACAGAAAGAACGTACATATATGTCGCTAGGAAGTACTATGGAGGACATTAAAAACAACAGAAAGAAAAGGGGATTAATAAACATAATAGGTAACACCATGCATACGTTATTTGGCATATGTGATGACAAGTGCACTAAGAAAACACAAGAAGCTATACAAAAAACGGAAGAATCGGGAACTAATATATTACACATAATGGCAGCTCAAACTACTGTAGTAAAATCAACAATAAGAAGTATTGGTAACACAATAAATCAAACCGAACAATTATACAATAATATTACGGAAAAGGAACAAAAACTAAACGAAAAAATGTCAAAAATACAAAACAAAACAAATGATATATTAGACTTACTAATGAAAAATGAAATACATAATTTATATACGATAATTATTAATCAATATTCCTACGAAACAGAAATATTGGGGCAAATAGTAACTGCCGCTAGAGAAGGTATGATACATCCAAGTCTTATGACACCGCAAGAACTAGCATCAACATTAAAAGCAATAGAACAAAATATAAAGAAAATATACAGTATTCCGATGGGGACAAGGAGATATGAAATAAATGAATTTCAAAAAATTACAAAAATAAAAATCTACTATTCGAACGACAGATTAGTATTCGATATAGTAATACCACTGATTATTGACACTGAACTTACATTATACAGGTTAACACCAGTACCAATGCGTCATAACCAAGATAATTCTAGTGGATGGTACATGATGGACATTACTTATAATAATATTGCTGTAACCAAAGGCTATAAAAGGTTTACTACATACACAGATCAACAATTAAACGAATGTAAAGAAACATCAATATACAAAATATGTAATACACCACAACCTATACAGGACAACAATGAACGCCAACCATGCGAAGTACAAAACTTTTATAAAGCTGACACGTATGCTAATCCTGAGTTATGTACAGTAAAGAAAATAAATTTAAAAAGAAGCATATACCAAAAATTAAAAAGAAAAAATACATGGATTCACGCAGGAAAAGAGACTTTAACTGTAAGTTGCGCGAACTTAATAGACTCATTTATAATACAAACAAATGAAGCAGGAGAAATAGCTATAAACGACATTAGTTGTCAAGTATTTGCACGGGACGCAGTATTAACTGCCACGGAAGAAATCCAAATTACAAAATATAAAGACTTTACACCTGTAACTAACATGAGTAATATTTTAGAAAAAATACCCGAACATATACACAAATTCGAAACAGATGAAAAATGGGAAAAGGGACTAGCTATGCAATTCACAGATTTACACGATGCATCCAAATCTTTAGACGAAGTACAACAAATGATTAACCAAGAACTTTCAAGAGAACAAAATCAAAAGCATCAATTTGTACACAGTAATTTACTATATGTAACAATAGTACTGGCAGTAATATCTATTATACTAATAATAGCGATTTACATAATGATAAAATGCAAGTATATCAGGTCCACAGAAGTCATGGAATTTCCCGGCAGAATAGTTAGATATAGGGCACCCAATAGAAATGACTATGTACGAAATTATGAAGAGACATCCTTTACTCCACCCCCTTCACCAAGATAAATAAATAATTAATTAATAAAATAAAATAATGACAATAAAAAAAAATAAAATATAAGTTAGAAAAAATAGTAATAATATTGAAATAATAATAATTAAATTAGAGGTAAACAATTAATTTAATAAATAAATAAGAGCTAGGTATATGTAAACTATTAAAGAAATACTATATATATAATTATGTTTCAGGAAACAATCAAGAGGGATTTCGAAATAAATATAATAAAATATATAAACATGAGCGAACCCACACCAATGCCTGAGCCTAATGTTTTTTATAAGGAACTAAGGGATAGGTTACTAAATGATACACATGGTCAATTGGTACTAAGGAACACAATATATGTACGTTGTTTTAGACAACACGTAATAGACGCAAATAATAATATGCAAATACCTTTTAATGAAACTGAACTTGAAACCGTTATGGGTCCGTTAACAGCCTTCTTTTGCACTAGATGTAACCGCGAACCAGCCTATAATTCAATGTGTTTAAAAATCGCAGAAATATTAGATCAATATTATATTCAACACCAAATTTACAGTGAAGAACATATTCGATAAATAAATTGAACAAAACAAAAAAAATATAAAATAAAAATAATAATAAAATATAATACGTGCATAAGGAAATAATACGTAAAATAATATTCTATAATTAAAATAAATAATATTACGTGCATAAAAAATATAATAATATATACATATACGTAGATAATATTCTAAATAATACTTATATAACAATAACTTTTAACTATTTCAGAAATTAAGAAGAAAACAAAAATATATATAAAAACAAACGTAAAAATTTTAAGTACAAAATGGGTGAGAACATACCACCTGTAGCACGAACCGTTCGAATGCAACTACAAACATTTGAGTTTCTCAGAGAATTAAAAAACGAATTAATTGAATCAACCAATCATACACAAATAACGCGAGGGGAAGTAGTCAGATTACATTGCTTCCCAGAACATATAAGAAGGGAGAATAGTAATATGACCATACCTTTCAGGCCGAATTTCTTAGCACGGTTCATGATCCATGTTAATGATTTTGTACGCACAGTTATCTTAAGACCAAATCATAATCGACCAATGTGTGTAGAGTTGGGTTTACTAATAGAACAACTAATCACAAGACGCGACATCATTGAAACGATTTTCGAAGAATAACCTCAGGAAACTATATCATATATCAAATATCATATATCATGTATCATATATCATATATCATATACATAGCAATAACTACTAAAAAAACCAATTTAAGTTTTTATATATAATTATTTTATTTTAGCTCACAGGTACGCTTTTTTATAATGGATTTCGAGTTCTTTACCGTCAGTAAGAACGAAACGATACTGGTATCCGGCGCGATATCGAATAGTTTAGAAAAATACCAACCCAAGAAATTGGAGGGGAGTCCTCTTATACTTACAAAGGATGATAAGTTAAGAAGATTCCGCCGATGCGACCTAAAGAAAACAGTGCAGAATATCAAACGAGTATTCCGAGGGAAAAAGGCAAGAGTGATTGAACCATTGCTGGAACAGTTATACAACAGTATAAGTCGCCAGGGGGGATCAACCTTGTCTACGGTATACTTGCAAAGATATTTGCATATAAACGATAGGGAGCCGCTAATAGTATTTTGGAACGGAACGTCAGATATCACGATAATTAAGCGTTTAAGATTAACAGGAATTTTAGCATATTTAAATATATCGGCAATTAGCGTTAGGAATAATGACGAATTTATATTAGAATTATCAAACCTAGAGACTAAGGAAGTTTTATATTCAGGTTATTTAGGTAAATTAAATAAAAATGGTAGAATGTTAGGACTATCAGAAGCTCATGAACTAGCGTGCGATATTAATCATAATATTACACATTGTCACGATCCAGTTGCAGACGTAATTTTAACGAAATGCCTATTCAATTACATAGAAACAAAGATAAAGCCCATTAAATTATATAAATTAGCAAAAAAATATAAAAAGAATTTTAAGGCAAAATAAATAATAATTATTAGTCAATAAATAAATATAACACAAAATAAATTAAATAATGAAAACAAATACATAAATTAACATTTATTATATATTTTAGATTCATTGAGGAGCTAAAAACAATTTTAAAAACAGAAGTACATATTTATAACGTTAAAGAAAATAAGTTACAATCCGTATGCTTTAATTGGCATATATTAAAGGCAAACAAGAAAATAAATAACCACTACGATCATAGAACTTTAAATAAAATAACTAGAAGCCTTGAACTTTTCATAGACGATCATTGTAATGGAGAATGCAAACAATTAGTAAAAATAATAGAAAACACTAGAGATCCAACTTACATGATGAATTACCTTGAATAGAACCATAGTTGCATATGTCTATGACAAATCTAACAATTATTCACGTAGATTAGTATATAGGTGGAAGATAAATATTATCTTATATAATAAAACGCTAATAACGCGTATAAGATCCGCGGGGAGCGCTGACGGCACTCCGCGTTTCTTCCATGACGACCAATCACAATACTTCCCGCGCGTTCGCTATAAATTCCGCTCGCTTATCTCCCTTTTCCTTATCGATCCTAATATTTTCAATTTGCATTATTATATTATATATATTATTATTATTATTCGTTTGACGATATTTATTGGGCAAAAAAATTATTATAATTAACATTTACCGACGCACCTACATGTTTCTTTTAATAATACTTTATAATATAACTAACCTACGTGTAGTACCTACTTGATATATTACAGTTTTTACGTGATTCCGATTTGGTTAAATACTGCTACAGATTATAAATACTATATTAAAAAATAGTATGACTGTAATATGACTGCTTCATTTGCCGTTTTTTTCGAAAATTCGAGTCCCGGGGTGGAGTAGTGTGTCGGAAACGAGAGTATGTGTAGTGTATTCATTTATAGATACCTACGTTTAATAGGATAGTAGTACATTTCAATAAAATTTGTTATTCACCAATATAATTATCTATTTGTTAATTTGACTTAATTCTCATAATTAAATAAATATACATGGAAGGTATATTTTAGAAAATATCCAATCAGAAAATTAGATTTTGTCGACTTATTTGTTATAACCGCGAAAACATAACAATGATTACATTGATTACAGTGAAGCCTAACATAAAACACCTGATAACTGTTCTCTATAATTATCAACAAATACAATTTTATTACCTCCTGTATACTTTTTCATATTTGAACGGCCGTTTCGAGCACTTTTCGCTGTAGGCGGATTGTCCGTTCGGGAATCGGATTTCACCCGAGATGACTGATAGCTAGACACTCAAACTCAGAATCCGAATTTCCGATTTCAACACACATACGAGAACCGGACACACACGCCCGGTGCATGGTCTGCGATCCGACGTAGTCGGATTGCCTACCTGACTAGCTACTTGCATACGAGCGACTTACACCCCCAGTGTCCCCCATTGCATCCGACACTCGGGAATCGACTTTTACCCGAGATGACTGATAGCTAGACACTCAAACCCAGAATCCGAATTTCCGATTTCAACACACACACTCAAGAACCGGCATACACGAATGGGGCATGGTCTGCGATCTGACGTAGTCGGATTGCCTACCTGGCTGGCTGTGTCTTACGATCGACTTGAATCGCGTGACTTACGACTAGACACTTCCGAGTTCAAAAATTACCGCTTAAAAAGTGCTGCCAACACGACAAAACATAATACCCGACGACCCCCCTTCCCCCCGCAGGCTGGATCAAAAAACCCAGCATAGCCGACAAAGATGCACCACCGCCCACACAGTCTTTCCGCCGTAGGCGGGATGACAAACACCGGAATCTAGTTTTTATATAAAAGGGGAAATACTTAAATTGTATACTTACGTAACGCTTATAATGTTGTAATTTCAGGTACCTATATTATTTTGTTAAAGATTATTAATCATTTTATTAACACTATTGTTTAATTAAATCATGTATTAATTTATTTTACTAACCACAATTAAAATTGTAATATGAATAAAAGAGAAAAAAAAAACAATAATAATAATAATAATGATGACATTAAAAATTGTAAAATGCTCACATTATTGTAATCAAATGTAATACTATAATCAAATTGTTAACTGCATACAAAATTTAAAATGTCAATGTAAACAATGTAATTCAGCCATTGTAAACTATTAATTAACGATGTTAAAGATTCTTAACCCTTAAAGGTTAACAATCTTTTTTTTGGTAGTGAGGTGTAATGGGATTACGCAATATCATATATTGGGATTACGCAATATCATATATTTTGCTCATAATAACAACCAGGAATGCGACCACACCCAAAAGTGTTTTCGACTACGAATACCACTTTCATAGTCGTGAGGTCCATATCAAGGACGACTGTACACGCGCCGCTCACTTTCAAAGGACGCCGCCACCATATATATAGGGGACAGCGAGACAGCCTGAGTTAGATGTATCCAGAGACGAGAACACCACACGACTCGCTTAGCCGCCCAGCCATCACACACGACTTACACGGAGATTATCAACTTCGGAACGAGCCACAAATTCACTACAATCAACACTATTATTCTGCTTGTTTTGTCTGGTTTAATATAATACATTTGATTACTATTCTAATTGACTATTATTATTTATCAAGTACACCAGCTTTTGGATCCCTGAAGGGCCGCATGTAACAAAATACTGAATGAATGGTATAAAATTGGTAAAATAAATTCGGACAGGATGAAAATGTTCCATCTGAAAACCAATTTTCTGAATCTTTTAATAAATTTAAATTTCTCTCAGTCGAAAATAATAAAATCCTGTCTTCATATATGTCACTATCACCACTGTCGTACAACAAAAAATTGTCTCCGTCTTATGTTAATCTGAATTGATCAGGAATTTCAAAATTTAATGTTTGTGGATTTGCAAGAATGGCTTCAGAAATGTTCCTAACCCGTTGTATTGTTCTTTTTAAACATTTTGGATTCGGCATTTGACCTGCAACTTCGGATGGTAACTAAAATAATATAATTATATATTATTATAATATTCATAATATAAATAGACTATAATCAAAATTACTGAAATATTTAGTATCGTCTCGATTGATAATGTGAAAAATACGAAAACAAACAATAAAAGATTAGCGATGAAACTACTCGCACGAAACAATTTACTAAAACTGTTAAACTGTTATATATTTAAAGTATTAAAGTTGTAAGTTTTTTGTAATATTATGTTCGAAAAAAATTAGTGATTTTAAAATAGTAAAAAAATATTTTATAATATATAATATTAATTTCCAAAGAATTAGCAAATCTCGGTGAGTATGTTTTAGCCCTTCATTCATTTTCCCCGGCGCGACGCCTCGTCTGACTCCGAATATCTTAGGACGGCTCTGCTAATTTTTTTTATATGTATATAAACCGTAATAGGATAGAACCTTTATGGATTTACAGTTGGATCATGTTGGTGCGTGGAAACGATATGAGATATGATATCATAACCGAAATTAAGTGGTAACCGTCTAAAACATGAACCGTGGTTACACTAATTAATAATTCATTACCTTAATCAATCTATGATTATCTATTGAACTACTCACAGATATATTATACAATGGTATACCTATATGTATCACGGACTAAGATATATATATATATAAGATATGTATATATACAGGCGCGGATACAAGGGGGAGGCTATGGGGGCTGAAGCCCTTATGTGTATAATATATTGTATATATCTGTGGAACTACTGGAAAATATATAAAAAAAAAATACACAAAAAATATACTTCAATAAATCATTTATAGGTAGATGACGTTCACATAAAATAATAATATTATACTTTTAATTTCCCAAACGTTTCGGTTTAGGCCCTTCTAAAGCGTACTCCCGGAGTAGGAATCCCCCCCCTAGGTGTATTTTGTAAGAGGTTTAGTTTTTGTACTACGTTTTTGAAACTCGAGATATATATCGTTTTTAGGTCAGTGATCAAATTCGGTGTCTTGTGTCGGGACCATATGAGCCGTTTTTCGCCGTTTTTTGGGGCTTCGAAAGTTCAACATTTGCGTTTTTGGGGGTTTTCAGCACGGACAATTAGATTTTGGGCTCAGCGAGCTGTTTTTGTAGTCGGGTGTTATAGAGGTCTTTGCGCCGTATCGATGGGTACCGAGATCGAGGTTATCCGACTTGTGGTTCGGGAGTTTGGAGTTATGATTTTTCGAGTGTTTTTTGTACTTACGTACGTAAGTACAAAAAACGTACTTACGTGTATTTTGGGTTTTCGTTTGATCACTTCGAAACTCGAGATTCTGGATTATTGGTGTACGATGATTCAAAAAGAGTCTATGACTAACAAAGTACGTACGACCATTATTTCGCCTGTAATCGGAGTACCAAAAAGTTGAAATACGCAATATGTGATTACCTATTCGCCGTATTTAAACCTAACCAGACGTTTCCATATGGTATACGTCTGTATAAAGTTTTAAGTAATAGTTATTTTGAACTTTATTTCACATTTATTTTAGTAGGCATGTAGCTCATTAATTATTAATGTAAATCGATACGTATATAAGAATAAAATATTAAAACCTATAAAATAAAGTCATTTCACTCTAATTTATATATTTGAGCATTTTGAGCTAACACAAAATTGGATGTACATTTTGGAGTACTTGCTCCTTCAATATGGGTTGTATCGTCTTGAAATCTTAGCGATTCAATGCAGTGACACCTCTAGACAGTGGCGTATGCAGGGGTAGGGTTATAGGGTTCTGACCCCCCCCCCCCAAAAAAAAATTTATTGTTACTACAAAAAAATCTTATTTACCACCATTTTGATACACAAAAAACAATTGTTCGTAATTTTTAATAGAAATAAAATAAATTGTTGAATATGACAACGACTTCGATAATCATATATGATTAGTTTCAGTTTTTTTTTGGCTGATTTAGAACGTTGCTAAACGTCTGCCATAGTCGATGGTGTATAATCTTTCATCGATTATTACGATTTTTTTTTTTTATATTATTTTATTTTAAAATAATATAAATTATTTACTCAGGTAAAACCATAACCGAACTAAAATCCTGCGTACGATACTGCCTCTAGATCAAATGTCTGATCTCAAAAAATAAATGTCTCGTATTTAAGTTTGAGAAATTAGTAAAACAAAATTTTCCGCCATTTTATTTTTTAAATTCAAATTTTGATCACAACATTTACCCTTTTTATAATTGGGTTAATAAACATTTAAAAACTGGTAACTGGTCTAGGGACGTTTTTTTTTCGATCCTCGAAGGATTCATAAAAATAGGATTTTTATTGAAGGATTTAGGTTTTTTGATATGTTTTTCAAATTTAATTATCTACGTTTTACAATAAAAATTATATCGACTTTAATAATTTTATCAATATAATAAATTAATATATAGAAATATTGAATTTTAATTACCTAAGTAATTTGAAATGTAGCACGGGCCACTTAAAAAATATGATATGCGGACCGCCAATTGCCCATCCCTGATAATATACATATTATAGCGATCGAAGTAATTTCAACAAGTATATTTTTCATTCTTTTAACGATGCTATATTACGTACCTATAGTTATGGTAACATAAATCGTTTCCTTAAAAATTAAAAACAAATACAAGCATGCAGCTATTAATAGTTTAACATATTTATCATAGGCATTATATAAAATAATTATAAACTTATATAAAATTAAATGATTTAATTTTTTTTCCAAAATAAAAAATTAGAATTATAGTTGAACTTTAAAAGGTTTATTAGTATTTTAGAAAACAATTGAATAATTTATTTTGGGAGACTATTACAAGTTTTGGGCCCCCCTATAGTTGCGCTTATGGGCACGGTACTGTCGTATATTGTAGACAGTCGTCACTATAATGTACACATAATATAGGTGGGAACATTTTTATTATAAACTGTTGACATAGGTCAGGCCAATGAAGCAAGATGTGCTGAGGCAGCAATAATTATTTTACTATATAACACCGCCGTACGCGCAGGCACGAGGAGTCCCGTTGTCGCTGGTGAATCGGCGAAGACGTAGGTACTACGGTTGTACGTGTGAAACGTCGATCGTAGTACGGGCTGGGCAATCCGAATTTGCTAAGTATTTTATTTATGTTTGTTTTATATTTTAATAAAAGTGTTTCCGACCCGAAAATTATATGTTTTGTTTGAATAGCCACGCAATTCTACGTACGCTTTAAATCCGATCTGTAACCGATTAATTTATGGTCGTTGACGATTTAAGGTACAAACGGTGAAGGTAGTCCTACGTTAATTGTATTCTTTCAATCTGATCTGTAACCGGTTAATTTATGGTCGTTGAAGATTGAAAGTCTAAACAGTAAGGTAGCGATATCGACGTCTAGAGAGCCAAACTGTAACCGGTTAAATTATGGTCTTTTGGTTGCTCAAGTGGCGATAGAGGTATATACGACAGCATATACGACAGCAAATTTAATATTTAGCTTTAGGTACACAGTTGTGAGCTGGCTAGGGTACCGGGTGAGCTTTCCCCGCATAGGCCTGTCGAAAAATTGGGCTGCTTAAAGGTGCGATTCCTTAGAACGCGTCTAGAGACGCGCGACCAGCGCGGCCGACGCGGCGCGACTCTAATTTTAGCCGCGCTTGGACTTCTTTTGCTATTTTTAGATGTAGCCGATTCCTTAGAACGCGGCTGACGCGTGCGACCGCCGCGCGCGTCTAGAGCCGCGCGACCGTGACCGCGCCAGAGGCAGTCATGACGCGGCCGCGTGCTCGTAATTTTTATAATTAATACGAATAAATATTACATTAAATTTTATTATTATAATATTTATTAATTTATTATATTTATTTTAATTAATTTATTAATTATATAATACGTTAAATAATATTTATCAATATTATATTATAAAAATGTCTTCGAACATCATGAAAACGGGATTTAGTACTGAAGAAGATAAAACCTTGGCTGAACTCGTTGGGTTTCATCCATGTTTATTTGACTTGGCAAACCCTTCATACAAAAATCAAATAATAAAAGAAAATGTATGGAAACAAATTTCAAACGAATTGAACAGACCAGGTATTTTTTAATTTTTAAAACTTTTTATTTATAAATGCAATAGTATTCAGTCCGGTCTTATTACGTTATGTTACGGTATTTATCATATATCTTTTTACAAAAATTGGTCTAATATAGTTAGGTCTGATCGAATATAATATTATAATAAATATGTATTATATTATATTTTTCACTCAAGGGATAATATTTCGGGACAACGTTTGGCCCATCACACTTTCTTCATAATTTTAATAATAATATAGACAGAAACTGGAATATTATGTATTATTGATTTATATAAATAATACAAGGTTAAAAAAAATGCTCATGTATTCTCATTTCAGATTAAACATATATACATTATAAACATTATAAACTGTACATATAATATTATTGAGATATATAAACAAACAATTAGTGAAGTTAAAAATAAAAATGAAAATTAATGTAATCAGTACTTCAATATTATAATACAAAATATTTAAAAATATTATACCTATGACATTTTACGAAGTATCGGTTCTTAATGTATGATAATTTTGCCATGGTACTGTACCCTGCGGAGAGTTGAAAAATTGTTTAAATTCATCTCTTACTAAAAAGCCTTCATAATTTCCATATCCTCCCGTATGCTCAAGCTGTACCATATTATTAGCAGGATAATCATTTGGGTCAAAATTGTAATAGTGTTGTTCTGATGTATTCTCTAAAGTATATTGAGCACGTAAAAGATTATGAAGACAGCATGCAGATAATATGAGATGGTCGACGGTTTCTGGTTTTATTGGTATCGGTGTATAAAACACTCTAAAAACCTGGCTTAATAGTCCAAAGCTATTTTCAGTCGTTCTTCTTGCCCGTGACAAACGATAATTGAAAATTTTTTTTTCGCAATCATTTCTAGACTCTATTTTAGAGTATGGTCGCATCATGTGTGGGTCCAAACGAAATGCTTCATCACCGATGTATACATACGGCAATATTTTTTCTGAATTTGGAATTTTGCAATTAGGTGGAAAATATTCACAATTTTTCATTTGTTTTGACATTTTTGATTTGTTAAATATACCACTATCGCTCTCTTTACCATAAGATCCTATGTCAACCAAAATGAACTTGCAGTTCGCATCAACAATTGCCAACAAAACGATTGAGAAGAAATCTTTGTAATTGTAATATAATGATCCACTTTTCTCTGGTGAAAATATACGAATATGCTTACCATCAATGGCACCCACACAATTCGGAAAATTCCACTTTTTCCAAAACTGTTTTGATATTTCTACCATGTCATCTTTTGTTGGTGTAGGTAATAAAATAGGTGTTAATCGATTGCTTAAACTTTTCAAAACTAGCTTCACAATACGTGAAATGTAACTTTGAGAAATACGAAAGGCAAAAGCAAGGGAATGAAAAGATTCACCAGTTGCCATAAACCTGTTAAATAATAATAATAATAATAATAATAATAATACAATTATATTAAAGTATTTAAGTATATAATATCAGTATATGCAAATATAAAAAAACTATTATTTAAAACAGAAAAATATTTATCTGCCAATAACTTATTAGTTTTACCAAAATTATATATATAATATATGTATCATATATATATTTTTTATATTATTTTTAATGTAATTTTAAATTATAAAAAAACACTTGATTGTGTTTAATTTATACTTTTAGATTCTGAACGAAGTGAAGAATGTATTAATTTTACTATGATGAATGTTTTTTGTTGAGTGTTTGAAATTATAATTATTGCATAATTGCGTAAAATAACAATTTAGCCTTCAACGATTTTTGATATTTGTTCTTATTCAAAATGTATACGTCGTAGAAACTTGAAACTTACATAAAATGTTTGAATTAGCGTTTTCTTTACATGAATGTATTTTCAAAATATTTCGTTTATTTTTAAGCTATATTTAGGCATTTAAAATATTCGATTTTTCTTCGATTTTTTTTATAAAAGTTGATGAAAAATTGTTGACTCTGCCAAAACACTTGAAAATATAATACAAGGTTCTCCATAAGTTTTACTTATAATAAGTATAAGAAATATCGTGATTGGTTCAATTAAAAATTAAAAATAATAAAAATTACAAAATTAAAAATTCACGCGTGAAATAACTATTTAATATTTATTATAAACATATACACCGACAATTCATCTTCGTTCAGAATCGTTTTTTTTATAATATAAAATAATTCCAAAATCTATCCTAAAATGCCTAACCTATCAATTCATCTCGTGTATCCATCCAACTCTTGTATGGATTCTTTTTTATAATTTAAAATTATTTTCAATTTTTTTAGATAAATTATGGTATTTTAATATACTACAGTAATAATTATGATCAATATTTATCGAAGGGTTGAAGACATAATTATTATGTTTATATTTATATTATAATATTATTTTTATTTTTCAATACAAGTTTATTGTTTTTTTTTTAATCATAGTATTTAAGTTAAAATTATTTTTATAATAATTTATTTGACAATAATGTCTACCTACTTATTTTTTATGTCAATATTGATATTTGAATAATAAATTATGTTTTACTCTTATTTATTTTTACATTTTTAAACATAAAATTATTTATCCAGTTGATGATTGTAAAAAGCGGTGGAAAAATATTAAGGATACATATAATAAAAAAAGGAGAGGCAGAAAATTGGGTACTGGGTCAGCTACGAGAGAAAAACCTTCGAAATGGATACTAGAGGATGTTTTGACATTTTTGGATACAGCTGTATATGAAAGACAGTAATAACTAATAATATATTTTACATTTGTTTACTTATTGATATTATTTATTTGTAAAATATAATCTTAATACTTATAAATTATAATAATAGGAGCTTAACGAATGTGACAAACGATGAGGACGAGGAAGAATGTTTAAATTCATTGGATAATAGTGTTTCTCAAATTGAACCGGAAAATGAAAACATACAATTACCATCAACTTTAGAGTCTACAACAGAAGTTCAAAAATCAAAAATAGAAACAACTGGTACAAAACGACAAAAAAAAAATGAAGCATTCATCGAAATATTGAAACAAAGAAGTGAAGAAAGAAGCCGTTTACTACAAGAGCTGACAAACCCAGAAGAAGCAGAAGACCCAATCGACGTTTTCTTCAAAAGTATAGCCCTAACAGTAAAACAGTTTTCGCCCCAACTAAAAATTAAAGCAAAAATGGAAGTATTAAAAATAATAAATGAACTGGAACTTTTGAATCTTAAACCATCGAATCAGACAAGTAGTCCTTCTAATTACGAGTTTGCAGAAAATGTAAGTTCTAGGTTCCAAGAGTTACACCCGATAAATTATTCCGCCACATCACATTCTGAGCTCAATGGAAACTCATCAGCATCCAATTGGTCGGAACATTTTCAAAATTTTTAAATACTAATTTGCATTTAATTATTACAATTACTTTAACCTTGTTATTTATGCTATTTTATGTTTTTGAACAGTAGTATTTTTACTTAAATATTAATTTGTTTTTTTTTATTTTAAAAAGTGACGATTTTATTTTATTTTTTATCAATATAATAAGATATATTTATTTTATTTATTCTTTTACATAATGCTTCCGTTATAATTTTTCTTTTTTATTTATATTGATAAAGTATATGATATGTTATATGTATAAATATTTTTAAAAACATTCTTACCTTAACGTCACAGCGAATTTCTCTGCCGGTGAAATAGGCTCTTTCACTCTGTTATACGGATTTAATTTTAAATCATCTTCGATTAGATTTAAAACAAAATTAAACTGCTCCCAACTCAGTCTAAAAAATTCCCTGAATTTTTTTTCATCTCTAAACAAATGTTTCTCAATCAATACACTAAAAAAACCCTCCTTTTTTCTGGTCAAATACAAATCGTTCACACTTTTTGTCATAACTTCTTCAATTATAATTTCTTCTTCTTCTATTTCTTCTAATAATAGATTTATCAATATTTTTTTTTTCTGTTGACGCAACATTGTTCACTGGTTTGAAAATTTATAATACACAAATTTATAATAAATACAAAATTGTAACCAAATACATGTGATCAGTAGAACGAACAACGACGTATTAACCCGATATCAAAATATGTGCCGCCCGGCCATTTGTTGTGGCGCGGCGCGGCGCGATTTGTAGTTCTAGGGAATCCGCTATCAACCGCGCGGCTAAAATTAGAGTCGCGCCGCGTCGGCCGCGCTGGTCGCGCGTCTCTAGACGCGTTCTAAGGAATCGCACCTTTAATAAACTTGGGCCTGACGCGGCTACGGCGGTGGTCAGTTGGTGGTCCGCGGTATGCCCGTCTCGATGTGGTACGGAGTGATCACAAAAAAGAAAGATATAATGCGTCTGAGGTAGAGAGTATGTTTTTATTTCTACACTAGATAACGGCAACAACGTGGTAATACAAAAAGTAAAATAATCAACGGTATCGGTGGTGGCTGTTAGCGCACGGCGCACAGTGGGAGGATTTGACGTAATACCGCGACAAAAATAAAAAAAAAATATATCAAAATATAGATAAAAACTACGTAATTAACATTTGTTATTATCTAGTGGTCTTAAAATAGATGCTTTTCTAAAATTATATTCGTTTATATCAATACTATTAGTAACCAGAGCGACGCTGCGACGGTAATTTTGAATAATCATCATTACCTAGCTACATAGTACACACGGTTAATGTTAATTCTTGTTTTCAGTTTTACGAAATCTTAAATTATTAAGTTTATTTAGTTTAAACATTTTATACAATGGAAACTATTGGACAAGGTATGTAATAGTTAATAATAATTTATTTAACCCTTCAATTAAAAATTAAATATTAAACTGCAATTACGAAATACCAAAATAAATAATTTATTTTATAATTAAATTGATATTAAAAAAAAAATAGCGTAAATTAGCACTCTAATTTTTATCATATAGTATAAGTAAACTTACTATTAAGTCAATTTTAAAATATGATCTGCCTAATGTTGACCATTTATGTGTAGTTATTTTTATAGGTATTACATACCGTGATTTATTCAATGCGCTGAGAGGTCCACAACGTCCGCGACAGTTAAACCCGTGTTCCATCGATAGTCGTTCATTCTTATGTGATTACATTAAAAACAATATTAAACATTCTATTGATGAACATTATGAAGCCGCATTGAATGCAAAAACTTTGGCATATACTATTACATTAAATCGTAAATGGTCAGCTGTTAATCGTACTGCAAGTACATTTATTTCAAAATACGAGGGATGGTTGGATACTAAATTTGATTTGCCAAAAAACGAAAAAAAAAAACGGTTGATCTTCGTGGTCGTCCATCAAAGCCATTTTCAGACTTATCTGAAAGATCTAAAATTCGTAAAGTTAAACCATTAGTGGAGACAATATCACCAGACAGATTACTTCGTGCAACAAGAGTATCACTTTTTAAAGAAGGTAAACATGCAGCAGCCGATTTATTGAAACAGTCAACTGAATTCTCTCCAAGTCGTCCTGCAAAAATTAGGAAAACTTATCGTGAATCATTAGAAAAAAATAATATAATACCATATACCGTAGATGAAGCGCTGGCTCATATGGTTAACTGTCGTATGACAAAAAATGTGTATCACCAAACTCGATTAGGTTTAAAAGAACATGGGGTAAATGTGTATCCTTCATATGATCGAATACGAGAAGCAAAAAAATTGTGTTATCCTGAGGGAATAGAAATATACGAATTTGGTGTGTCTATACCTCTCCAAAGTTTATTGGACCATACGGTTAGACGAGTCTTCCAAACTTTCGATTTACCTGAGGATTTTAATTTTTTTGAAAAATATGTAAAGACTGAGTTTATTTTTAAATGGGGGTGTGATGGAAGTTCTGGTCAAACCGAATATCACCAAGCATTTACCCAGAATACAAATTTAACCCTAAATGACCCACATTCAAGTAGTGATGGAGATAACGACACTGATGACTGTGAACAAAATTATGAACAAGATGTAGAATATAATGATGCAAACATGTTTTTATTTTCTCTTGTTCCTTTACGATTAACTTTTGGTATGACTGATGACACAAATGATATTTTATGGAAAAATTTAACACCATCTTCCACGCGTTACTGTAGACCCATTAAATTTTTATATAAAAAAGAAACAAAATATAATACTTGCAAAGAAGTCGAGGCAATTGAAAATGAAATAAATGCCTTAGTCCCAATTGAAATTGTTATAAATAATATTTCTGTTACTGTTCACTGTAAATTAGTTATGACAATGGTAGATGAAAAAGTTATAAATAACTTAACTGATACATCAAGTCAAAGATGTTTTATTTGTAACTGTGGACCCAAAAATATGAACGATTTAAAAAATATACAAGAATTTAAAATTAATGAAGATAATTTGAAATACGGGCTTTCTACATTGCATGCGTGGATCAATTTTTTGAAATGCATTTTAAATATTTCATATAAATTAAATATCCACGAATCAACTAGTTGCATGTCTAAAGAAGAGAAGGGGAAAGCTTAACAACAAAAAAAATATTATATTCAACAAACATTTTGGAATGATATGGGGATAAAAGTTGATAAAATAGTACAAGGTCAGGGTACATCTAATACTGGGAATGTAGCAAGGAGATTTTTTAAAAATGCAGAAATTTCGTCAAAAATAACAGGTGTTGATTTAAATCTAATTAAAAAATTAGGTGATATATTAATTGCAATATCTAGTGGATATAAAATTAATTTTGAGTCATTTGATGAATATTGTAAAGAAACAGCCGAATTATACATTGAGTTGTATAATTGGTATCGCATGCCCCCAAGTATGCATACAATTTTGTTACATTGTTCTATTGTAATAAAACATGCACTTGTACCAATAGGATTATTATCTGAAGAAGCCCAAGAAGCATGTAATAAAAATTATAAAAATTTTAGGGAAAATCGTACTCGCAAAACATCAAGACTAAGTACCAATACTGACTTAATGCATGCTCTATTAATTAGTTCAGACCCAGTGATATCTTCTAAGCGAACAATTTTGAAAAATTTTGTTGTTGGCTTGCCTTGCTTTCCCTGGCCATCCTCTTCTCCTTCAGTTGTTGGAACTTCTTTTTGTTGGAACCTCCGTTCTAACCTTCACCGCCGGTACGGGGGGTACCCCCGTTGTCCTGGGTACCGTTTTGGACTCCGCAGGTGATACGGGTGCGGGTGCGGGTGCCACGGGGGTAGTGGTGGTTCCCGGTGGTGGTGGCCTCGTCAGCGACGGGGTACGGCTGCTGGGTGTCGTCACGGGTCGCTGTGGCTGTAGCCTTCGTTGGATGTCGGCAGTGCGGTCCGCCCAGCCCCGGTTGTAAATGGCCGCCCGCACTGGGTCCTGCAGGAGTTGGCGGGTCGACATCCTTGTGACCTGGGCGGCTGTTCGCGGCTCGTCCTAATCACCGGACACTAGCCCCAGGTAAAGGATTACCGACCTGCTTCGCTAGCCTTACCGGTCCCCACCATTTTGGTGCGAACCCGGCATGAAAATCTTTATGTGCCTTAGATAGGTGGTGTGCTTTGTAGTAGACTACGTCGCCCTTGCCGAACTTCACCGGTGTGCCGGTGTTCGTGCTCAGCTTTACCACTACCTTTTTGCCTTTAATACGTTTTTCCCGCTCTACCCTCTCTTCCTGTGATTTTTCGATATGTACCGGTGTAATTTTAGATAGCGCCCAATCCCCGGGTCTCTTGCATTCCCTGCCTAGGACAAGGACCGCGGGTGGGTAGCATGTCTGTTCGTTGCACCTGTTCCGTATCGAAAAAAGAATTGAGGGTAATTTCGTGTCCCAAGATTTATGTTTGCCGTCGACTAGTTGTGAGCGCAAACCTTTTTTTAAATCTTGATTACGGCGTTCGACTGGGTTGGCTCTCGGGTGGTAGACTGGGGTCGTTCAACCCTGTGCCCCCCAGCGTTCTAGTGCGTTTATCATTTCGTTAGACACAAACTGTGGGCCGTTATCACTGAGACACACGCGGGGGTAAACGAAACGCGAAAAGAACTCGCGCTCTAACGTTTCGATTATTGTTTTTGAGGTTGCTGTTCCTAAGGGGTAAACCTCGGTCCACCTACTAAAACAGTCGGTTGCTACCAGTATGTACGATTTTCCCTTACCGGAACGTGGGTATGGGCCCATTAAATCGACACTGATGACTTCCCATGGTTGCCGGGGGGTTCTTGGTTTCATTGGGTCTTTGGGACGTGAGTTTAGTGGTTTCGTGCACGCACATACGTGGCACGCACCGACATATTACCTAACGTCATTTTTTTGCCCTTTCCAATAGTACCGTTGTCGAACCGCCCGGTATCTCTCTTTCCAACCCGGGTGGTTGGATAGGACGTGATCGTGACACCTCCAAATTACGTGTTGTATTTTTGTTTTCGGTATCACGATGGGTGTGTGGGGGCCTACGTTTATGCGTAAGAGACCGTCGGAGAAAACATATGTGTTTGTTCCCGATTTTGTACTCCTAGTGTTCCGCGTTCGTCCGTCCCACTTATGACCGGCGACTATGTCGCGAATCGCGGCGTCTTCGGACTGCCACTTTTCGAGCGTCGACGCGGTGAGTGGTGTGTCGTCATTGACGTGGTTATCGAACATGGAGAAGATACGATCCGACTCGGGGTCAACATTAGTTGTCGGCGTTACAAGTGCCCCTACCAATTTTTCTTCGAGTCGATCTTCGTCTACGGGTGTGCCCGGTGCCGGGTCGCAGGATAACAAATCGGGTGCTTCGTTTTGTATTCCCTGGACGTGTACCGTACTAAATTCTAAATTAGCTAGTTGTAGTGACCAACGTGTTAATTTTGAATTTTTGTCTTTAGCCCTGTGTAACCATGTTAGTGCTGAGTTGTTTGTTAGGAGTTCAAAACGTCGAGTTTCTAGGTATGGACGGAATTTGTCTGTCGCCCAGATTATTGCTAGGCACTCGCGTTTGACCGCAGCGTACCTTGTTTGCGTTTTGCTAAACTTTTTGCTTGCTTAGGACACTATGCGTCTTTCCTCCGGTCTGTCACCCCGTTGGAAAAGTACCGCACCGGCTCCTATTTCACTTGCGTCAGTTTGTAGACAAAACGGTTTGCTATAATCGGGTGGCGACAATTTTGATGATGTGACTAGCGCGTTTTGTCTTGATTCGAACGCGCGTTGTTCTACATCTGTCCATCTCAACCGTACCCCCTGTTTCAATAAATTAGTGAGAGGTGCTATGGTATCCGCGTAATTATCTACGAACTGGTTGTACCAATTGCACACGCCCAAAAATTTACGTACGCCCCTAACTTTTTTGGGAACCTTCAGAATAGTTTTTTCAAAAATAATCATTTAGTTTAATTCAAATTTCAAATGTAATAATGTAATAACTAATAAATAAATACCTATTATGATCGTAAAAATAATGAGAATTAGAGACAAGTAGCACATACGTACAGTGGCGTCCGCAGAGGGGTGGCTAACGGGCAGAAGCCCCCCCCCCCCATTGCCCGTATTATTATTACTTTTCAAAAAAATATTAATCAAGTTTAAACTGTCAAGTATAGTAAATCTCATATATGTCTTACCAGAATGAATTCATTTTTGAAAAAACATTGTATTTGCACACCAATTTTCATAAATTATCTGTAATTTTTCGGTAAAAATATGAACTACTTATGGGTATGAAAGACCTTGTATTAAATTGTCTAGCCTTAGATATACACATTTTATATTTTATAAGTTTTGAACTACAAATAACCGTGGTTTTGACGAAATTTGAACTTTAAATGCTTATAAAAAATAACTATGATGCCTATGTATTGTTAATATTTTAGCTATAATAAAAAAACTTACGTACTACATTTTTAAGCTTTTTGACCTGATGAATAATTTTTTATTGACATTTATAGAAAAAAAATTTTAATTAATCAAATACAATCCAAGTTATTAAGACGGTATAACCAAGCTTGTTACCAAACAATTTAAATAAATTTTCATTTTATTTCTCCAATTATTTTTAAAAGTACTAAGAATTTTAAATTTCGACCTCCTAAAAGTACTCACTAGATCCAATTTGCTTCCAAAAACATATACTGGGCATCGAAGCTTATGATCAGGGTCCGGATAATTTTCAGAAAACTGAGCCACGGGGGACGAAGCCGCCCCCACACCACCTATTTACTCTTTTTAAATAAAATATACTATATTTATAAGACGATATAAAATTGTTGAGTTTTTAATTGTTAAATAATAATATGTACAAAACAAATTTAAAAAAAAGCAGGTAAGTGGATGTCACTCTGCTGCTGTACAGTAGGTTACAAGTGGGTCAATGTATAATGGATTGTATTAAACTTGAACTCAATGATATAATATCATAATATCATTGTATAAGAAAAACGATTCTGAGCGAAGACGGTTTGTCTTTCTGGATATTTTATATTGTTATTAATTATTATAGCCTGTAAGTTGAATTAATAATGAAATACTTTTATTTTTTTCTATGGTGATAGACAAAGTGTTAGAAATTAAAATCCCATTTTTAGCGGTTTTTCATAATTTTTTGGTGGTTTTTACAGTGGCATTAAATAACTATTGAGAAAATCGAAAAATTAACCTCTCTAAAGTACTTTCTTGATCCAATTTTCTAAAAGATAAGTTACTATAATATGTCTATACATGTTGAAATCGAAGCACTCCTTCTGGAAGAAATTTTGTATACAGGAAAAAAAAGATAAACACCATTGTAGAACCAATAGATCCCTCGGAATCTAATATATAGTTATGTTATAACTTTTATACAAATATTTCCTAAATTACATTAGGTACCTACTTCATTCATAGTTGATCTTAGATAGCTTTTCAACCTTTTTAAGGTTGAAAAAAGATCTCTCTGTAGTGGTTGTAGATACTGGCAATGTACAAAACTACAAAATATTTGAATTAAAAAATGAATTTGGTATTTTTCAACCATTTTCGGTACCCAACTGATAAAAATGATCACGATATTTATTGAAAATGTTGATATAACTATAGCTCCGTAAAAATCCGTAAAAATCCGTAAAATCGTATGATAAAATTTGTTTTTTAATCATGTAAAAACTGCACAACATTTAACATGTACGAGACACGAGTCAATGGGGGGTCCGGACCCCATGCCCTCCCCCTCGTAAATACGCCGCTGCCTATCTCCACGACTTTGTCCAGGTGTTAGTGTGTTAATAAAACCTATTGTAATGATCCTTCAAAAACGTTTATTAAATTTGAGTTCTACTTTGTGCAGATGGTTGGTATTGGCAATATGGATCAGGTCGAGACGAAGGAGAGGTTTAAATGAGTTAAAGGAGACAAAAGTTTAAAATATTATAAGGTTTTATTCATTAATACTTATTAAAATATGTTGAAAGGAGGTTATAATATGGATCGACAAAAGATAAAATATACAACACAATTTAGTTATAGTAAGAATACGTAATATTTCACTAAAACTAAAACACATAACTAAGTATGAAAAGTAATTTGACTTCTAACAATGTAAGTACTATGCTTACGAGATATACATGACATACACATAAGTAATACCTAAAATGCAGTGCCTACAGTACACAACTAAACAATCTTATATACTAATGATCTACTGACCCCTGGCTCACGCCACTTTACAAGCTTGCTTATTGGCTAATACAATATCACGCCATATGTGGTGTGATTTATCAGATTCTAATAACAGCTATATTTTGTTATACACAATATGATTATACTACTAATACAATATTAAATTATATTCAACACACCCCCGTAATTAATATTTTATATAAACAAGAAAAATTAAAGTAATTTCAACACTGATAATTTTTGCCTTAATTTTTCAAACCTATCCTTCGGAAGTGGCTTAGTAAATATGTCTGCATATTGTTCTTCTGTTTCAACGTACTGTAATCGAAATAATTTTTCTTCAAACTTTTCCCTGATGAAATGATACCTGACGTCGATGTGTTTAGTTCTCTTGTGAAACTCTGGATTTTTCACAAGTCGAATTGCACTCTGATTGTCCACATACAATGTCGGTTGTCCACCCGTTGTACTGGTGCAGATTTCTTTTACCAATCTGTCAATCCAAATCAATCCTTTGATTGTTTCACACGCCGAGATATATTCTGCTTCAGTTGAACTTAGTGTTACTATGGGTTGCCTTTGCGCTTGCCATGATACCGTAGATACTCCTAGCATGAACACATGACCAGAAGTTGAACGTCTTGTCTCTGAATCTCCTGCATAATCTGAGTCTGAAAATACGCTTAAACACAAATTTACGTTAGATTTGTAACATAAACCAAATGTTGTTGTTCCTTTTACATAACGAATTATTCGCTTTACCATGGTCCAATGTACCGACGTTGGATTATTTAAAAACCTACTAACATAGTTAACAGCGAATGCTATATCTGGCCTCGTGACTTGAGATAAGAATAATAAGTTTCCCACAGCCTGCCTGTATGGAAATTGATTATCACTCGTTGTTAATTTCTGTTCTATAGTATGTGACCTATCAATTGGTGTAGATAACTCCTTCGCATCTAATAAATTAAATTTACTAATAATCGAATTAGCGTAATTTGTCTGGTGTATACATATTGATCCGTCAGTACATCTAGTTATTTCCATACCTAGAAAATAATCTAAATTACCCTGTGTTATCTCAAACTGTTGTTCAAGACCTTGCAACAATTCATTTGTTTTTATTATGCTACTCGACGCTATCAAACCATCATCAACGAAAATAGCTAAAATTAATGTTTCGTTATTATAATGATTAAAATAAATACATGGATCCGATGCACTTTGTTCTAGTTTGAACTCTAATAGAAATTGCTTAAATCTATTATTCCAACACCTTGGCGATTGTTTCAACCCATACAAACTTTTATTTAGTTTGCATACTCGTTCTGTTGAATCTTCGAATCCAATAGGTTGTCTCATATATATGTCTTCCTCTAGATTACCATATAAAAATGCCGTTTTTATATCAAATTGTTTTAAATCGTAATTTTCTGCTGCTGCAACGGCTAAAATTGTTCTTATTGATTCATACCTTACTACTGGCGAAAACGTTTCTGTATAATCAATACCATATTTTTGTCTTGATCCATTAATGACTAACCTAGCCTTAAAACGATCATTATGTTTTATTTTATAAACCCATGAGTTGTTTATAACATTTGCTCCCACCGGCTTTGATACCAAAGTCTACGTTTCATTATCACCTAATGATTTAATTTCATCGTTCATCGCTTCTACCCAATTAGTTGCGTTATTGCACGAAATGGCTTCTTTGTATGTTAATGGCTCAGTTTCTACATACTTGGTAACGAATGATTGTGCAACATACCTGTCTGGTGGTTTTAATTTTGTTCTATCACGTAGTTGCATATTTGGATGTTCTTGTTGACTTTCTGTGTCGTTTTCCACTGGTTCTGATTTTATCTCATGAACCTGTTGTTGATTTTCATCATACACTACTACTTGTTGATTTATTTCGTTTTTAAAAATAACATCTCTAAAAATACTTATATTAGTTGTACCTGGAAACCATACTCTGTAACCTTTGGTATTATTGCTATAACCAACAAAAATGCCCTTTTTGCTTTTTGCATCCCACTTTTGTCTTTTCTCTTTTGGAATATGAGTGAATACTTCAGTTCCAAATATTCTTAAATGACTTATTTTTGGATCCTTGTTAAAATAAAGCTCATACGGTGTTTTACCTTTAATTGAACTTGTACCAGTTAAATTCAGTGTATACACAACTGTATTAACACTTTCTGCCCATAATGATATATCCAATTGCTTTGAATGTATTATTGTTCTTGCAGCTTCTACTATTGTCCGATTATCTCGTTCAATTTTTCCGTTTTGTTCTGGAGTGTACGGAACTGTTGTCTGATGACTAATTCCGTATTTCTGCAAAATACTAGTTATCTCATTATTAACAAATTCCAAACCGTTGTCAGTTCTTAAAACTTTTACTTTACATCCTGTATCAGTTTTAACTTTTTGTATAACCGTCCCGATTATATTTTTAACCTCATTTTTATGTTTCAGAAAATACACCATCCTATAATGTGTATAATCATCTTTTATTAATAGGAAATACTTTGACCCACCGATTGAATCTTTCTGCATCGGTCCACACAAATCTGCGTGTATTATTTCCCCTACTTTGTCACTACTTGTCGTACTTGGTTTAAACGAAAATTTATGTTGTTTACCCAACATACAAGAATCACAAAAAAATGTATTGTCCTTATCAGAAATCGTAATATTATGGTTTTTTAAACAATTAATTACGTACTGTATATTCTGATGTCCTAACCTTTCATGCCATAATCGCAACGAATCTTTAATCGCAATATTTACATGATGCGTAGTATTATCTAATACTTCGACTTTGAACTGCAATTGAAATAATTTTTCTTTTCTCTCAGCTACACATACAATTTTATTGTTTCTAGTAAATACACATTTATGTTTATCACTAATCATTTTAAGTCCTTTATCTAAAGCTGAACCGCATGAAAATAAATTATATTTTAATTCCGGCACGTGTAACACATTTAATAGATAATTTTTATTCCAATTACCTTTAACATACGACCAAATTAATATTTTACCTGTACCGATTGCGTACATACTTGATCCGTTCCCGATTTTGACTTGAGTCGGATTTTCTAATTTTTCGTAATCTCGAAACCAATCATAATTTGCACACATATGATCTGATGCACCTGAGTCCAATATCCATTGTTCATCATCTTTGATTGATACCAATGTCGACTCACTTATAAATGCGTTGTCGTCTTTATCCGACGATTGTCCTTGATTTTTAAGAAAACTCCTGCATTCCCTCTTGATATGCCCAACTTTTCCACAGTAAAAACATGGACCTATTTTTTTAGTATTACTTGAACTACTAAAATTGTTTTTACCTTTTTTCTGACTACCATTTTTCCAGCTCGACTTATTTTGAGATTTTGTAGTAAATGCACTAGATTTTTCAACATCAATATTACACTTATTGCTTTGTTGTACCAAACGTGATTCTTCCACTAACAAACGACTTGTTAAGTTATTAATCGTTTTATTCTCTGATTGCATTGAATCCCATGCGCTGTAAAAATGCTGATAGCTATTTGGTAGAGTCATTAGAATTTTTGTTATTAACATGTTATCTGTTATATTTTCACCTGCTAATCTTAAATCATTAGTTAATTTTTCTAGTTTAGAAATATGTGCTGAAATGTTATCTGTGGGATCCTTTACGTAACCAAAAAATTTTTGTTGTAATAAATACATATTCGCCTCAGATTTTTGTTCGTAGACACTTAATAATTTTTCCCACATTTCATATGCACTTCCACAATTAATTAAATATTGCATTGGACCACTTTCTACCGAAGTTACTATTACCTTTTGACACTTACTGTCTGCTTTTGTCCAAGCGATTAATTGATTTTTATACCGGCTTCTTGCCTCTTCATCGGATTCCTTGTCCGAAAGTTTAGTTATCTTGGAACTTGGTCTCGTCCAGTCCCCTGTAATCAAACTACCTAACTCAAACGAGTTAATTACTATTTTCATCTGGAACTTCCACAATGGCCATTCTTCTGCGTTCGCCAACTTTGACACCTTGACCGAATCCTCCATGACTTGATCAAATATATGAACTGCAAAAATGTACCTTAGTCTATTTGTTCCCTGTTAGAACCTGTCAAATTCTAATGTTGAATTTTTCTTTTGTTGTCCTGTAATCATCAATGACGATGATCTAGTGATCTAGTGATCTGGGCCCATAACCTGTTGAAAGGAGGTTATAATATGGATCGACAAAAGATAAAATATACAACACAATTTAGTTATAGTAAGAATACGTAATATTTCACTAAAACTAAAACACATAACTAAGTATGAAAAGTAATTTGACTTCTAACAATGTAAGTACTATGCTTACGAGATATACATGACATACACATAAGTAATACCTAAAATGCAGTGCCTACAGTACACAACTAAACAATCTTATATACTAATGATCTACTGACCCCTGGCTCACGCCACTTTACAAGCTTGCTTATTGGCTAATACAATATCACGCCATATGTGGTGTGATTTATCAGATTCTAATAACAGCTATATTTTGTTATACACAATATGATTATACTACTAATACAATATTAAATTATATTCAACAAAATAAAATAAATTTGTGGATAAAGCGAAAAGTCTCTGCCGACAAATATTGGTTTTGACGAAATTTGAACTTTAAATGCTTATAAAAAATAACCATGATGCCTATGTATTGTTAATATTTTAGCTATAATAAAAAAACTTACGTACTACATTTTTAAGCTTTTTAACCTGATGAATAATTTTTTATTGACATTTATAGAAAAAAAATTTGAATTAATCAAATACAATCCAAGTTATTAAGACGGTATAACCAAGCTTGTTACCAAACAATTTAAATAATTTTTCATTTTATTTCTCCAATTATTTTTAAAAGTACTAAGAATTTTCAATTTCGACCTCCTAAAAGTACTCACTAGATCCAATTTGCTTCCAAAAACATACACTGGGCATCGAAGCTTATGATCAGAGCATTTTTTCTACCAGAAGAGTTCAAAAGTTCAAACATTTTAAATTACCATAAATAAACGTCTGCAATTATTAGACTGGACAAAATTAAAATTAAATTGTAACTAATTTTCAAGCCCACCCCATTGAAAAATCCTGCGGACGCCACTGCATACGTACACTCATTTTTTAGTTCACACTAATTTTTAAAATTAAACCGCATGTTTATGCAAATAAAGTACGACCTCAATTCTGCAAATTTAAAAGTATGTAAGTACTTAGTACTAAGTGTCTAAGTATATCCTTTATTAGTAAATGTTATATGGAGGGGGGCTTTTGTCACTACAACAAATTTGGACTGTTTAAAATATGATAGGTAGCTTTTTATGATCTCCTAAATAAATTGATTGTCCCGAATTGTTAAGTGAGATTGGTATTGTAACTCATAATTATTTAATTAGAAGCTCATGTTTATTTTTTGTGCCTTTAAAAAAAAAAAAAAAAAATGTACCGATTCTTTTTTCCCTTGCGCTCATACGTTATGCAACCTAATTTTTAATGAGGTTGATTTTTTCATTTTTATGTCTCATGATTGTATCAGAATGAAAGCTTTGTTATTATTTTCAAGTTAAAACCATTATTATTATTATATTTTTCACAATTTGTGTATTATATTATATCATTTATTAAAATTAAAATTTATATTGTACCTATATATTATTATTTTTCTTTATGTTTTTGGATGTCTAGATTATTATTATATCTTCTATGTTAAAGGGCTTGTGTCCCGTAAAATTGTTATTAAAAAAAAAAAAAAAAACATTATTATATTCTTCAACCTTGAAATATGCTTTTTATGTGCTACAGAATGTTGTAGAAGCTGCATACTCTCAGTAAAAAATGTTTAAAACTATTCTCTAATTATAATTGTAAAAAAAAAAAAAAAATAAGAAAATTGATAAATACAATTCCAACATAACAAGACTTTTTCTTTTTAGATACTTTAAATGTAATAAAGCTTCATTACATTTATGTACGGGATCAATGAAAAGATTAAGAGATAACAGCATTGTTATAATTCAGCCACATAGAAATCATGTGGGGGATGCAAACAATACCATCCTCATCAACCGTTTTAGAAATGTATTAAAACAAAGAGGATCAACGGAAAATATATTATTAAAAACCATTTATGATGAGGAAGCAAGAAGGTAATTTTATCACATATAATATAATAAATTGAACATTGTGTAATAATAAGTATAATATATAGGCATTTGGTAGCTGCATCCCCTGGTCTTCTGCAGAGTCTATTATGCGTTTGGCCAGAAGAAAATCATTGCCCAGATTACCGAATAATTTAAGGGAACTTGCCACACTGTTTGATGATGGGCAACTTGAAAGATTTGGTTGTTGTGAGGCAAATTTTTTCAGATGTTGTGTACAAGACACTGATGGTAAAACAAACATCATATTTGCTTGTACTCAATTTATTAATACTGTGTTACTGAACGATGTAAATGAAATCCATGCAGACGCCACCTTCAAAATAATCCCAGCTAATATGGGTTATCAATTATTGGTTTTGCATTGCATGATTCAAAATTATGTAAGACAGACAAAATTATGAATGTCAATATAAAATAATAATACTTTAAAACATTTTTATAGTCCATACCTGTCATTTACGTTCTGATGGAGGGTAAAACGAGAAGATCGTATGAATGTGTCTTTCAGTTTGTAAAAAATAATTTACTACCTACATTAAGACCGAGTATTATTATAACAGATTATGAAAGTGCTTTGAGGGATGTACTATTATCAGTTTTTCCTGGAGCCCAATCTGTTGGATGCTAGTCCCATCACAACCAATTAAGAGTTATATTATGTTACCTACTTTAAAATTTTTCATTAACATTTATAACATATAGGCAGTGACGGACTGGCAAGGGTTGCCAGGATGTGATCTCCCGTGTACACTTTGAAAAATAATTTAAATTAACTGCTTATAAGAATTATTTTCATTAGGTGCCTAATCTATATTTGTTTCAATTTTAAAGGCTGTATGGAGAAAAATTAAGAAACTGGGTTATTTAAACCATATCAATAATAATGCCAATGCTCTAAAAGCGTTAAAACTATTAATGTGCCTTCCTCTATTACCCGCTCTTACCATTGAAAATGGTTTTTCATTAATAACAGCATTTGCTCGAAACCATGGAGTCCATTTGCAACAACTATTTCAGTATTACCAAAGTTAAGTATTTTATGCACTTAGACGAAACAAATTTGAACAGTGATTGTGATAGTTTTAGTGACATTATGTGATAGTGACGTTACTATAATATATTGTTAACGTAGTTTTTTATAGTTATATTACTTACAATGTTAAATATTGATAAATGTATTTAATTTAATTTTAAAAATTAATAACATCCCCTATTACCCATAACTAGGGGTTGATTAAGAATGAATATTATATTTGGATACACCCTTAGAACATGTAAATTAATTGATGTTCTATATACAAATTTTATGAAAATTTAGGAAAGTAGCTATTTTTACCCCTAATTAGGGGCTGATTTAAGAACTGATAAGAAATTTGGATTCAGCATGTTAAAAACTATTAGAATTGATATTTAACATAATTTTTTTAACTCATATTAAGAAGGTATTAATTAATGTAAGCTAATTTACAATACAGACCACTGTGCGTCGCCGCTACCGTCGCCGCCCTTGAAACTGTGTCAGTGTTTGTATAAAGCGTGTACTATAATAGTGTTACCATAATATTACGCGTTTACGTATACCTACATACATAAAATTTTCATTTTTGCGCGTTTAATTACGTAATTGTTTTTTATACGAATAACATGGACAACATGGAAGACGTCGCAAATATTTCTCCATGCAAAAAAAATCCAAAAGGAAAAGTAAGTGTTTCTTTACTATTTTTCACGGATGGGCATTAACGAGTTAAAAAGTTAAAAAGTTAATTTTATTATAACTTTTTAACTTAACTAGTTACTTTTGGCTTTTAATTAACTTGACTGTTAACTTACTTCCTAAACGTGAAATTAACGAATTAATTTTTCATTTTAAAAAGTAAGTTAAGTTAATTTATTTTGTTTTAAATTTTATTATATTTTTAATTTTTAATTTTTAAATATATATATTTTTTTTAGTTCGTTGGCACTGGTCAAAAGAATATAATTATTAATGTGTACAAGGATAAAATCAAACAACAGCTCGAAAATCCAGAGATGCCCAAATTGTCGTTCAGGGACCTTATCGTTAGCATTTCAAGAACCACTGGTATTGGGCAACGTACAATTCAAACTACATTGGGAGAATATAAGAAGGAACGTACAGTGTCATCGCCCAATAAAAAAAGTGAGACCTACGGTACTTCAAAAAGTGGACGAATTCGACAAAAATGCCATAAGGCAAAAAATTCACAATTTTTGGAGAAACCGTAAGGTGCCAACAATTTCAAAAATGTTAATTGCCATCAATGAAGACGACTCATTACCGAATCTGAAACGTACGTCTTTCCAATTATTATTAAAAGATTTACAATTTTGAGTACGTCAAGAAAAATCGCAACAGTGCTCTTCTCGAAAGAGAAGATTTAATATCTTGGTGCCGAAATTATGTGTTGAAAATAAGGCATTACGGAGCACAGAACAGGCCAATATATTACTTAGATGAGACGTGGGTCAATGCAGGCGAGACGCATAGCAGAACGTGGGTAGATACAACAGTCGCATCAACACGAGATGCACACCTGAGAGGTCTCACCACAGGGCAAAAGGCACCCTCCGGCAAAGGTAAGCGTCTCATTGTATTACACATCGGGTCGTCAGACGGTTTTGTTCCGGGGGGCCTTTTGTGTTTCGAATCCAAGACCAATTCTGCGGATTACCATGACGAAATGAATGGCGATACGTTTTACGAATGGTTTGTTAAGACCCTACCATTACTTAAACCGAACGCGTATTTTCCAATCCTAGTACGTTTCAGCGCGGGGGGCGGAGCCAAGACCTTTCTGCATGATGTATATATGTTTTTACCGATCCTAATCTGATTCAGAGCGATGCGCTGAACCCACATAGGGTTCGTAATTTTAATACAAACACTTAAAACAAAATATATCATATTACATTTTAACATAGTACATTGTTTTACTATCAATATTTATTCAAAAAAATTAACAATAACTACATATTTCTGTTTTTATTACTGTGTTCGTCACATTATATTATAGTCATAACATAAGTATTACTAATAACAATATTATAAGTTAAATATTTTTAATCAGGCTGAGCGTTGTGATATAAAAATGTCATTAATCTATATAAAATGCAGTACTAATAAATAATAAATAAATAAATAATAATTATAATACAAGTAAAATATTTTTTATCAGGCTGAGTATACATATTACATACAGCGTCATGGTATACAATTTTCATTAACCTATTATTATAAAATGTGTCAATAAATAATAAAAAAATAAATAATAATAATAATAATAATATAAGTAAAATATTTTAATCAGGCTGTTTTACATGCAGTGTTCTGTGTTATTGTATAAAAATGTAATGCTAGTGATGTGTTGCATTGAGTTTGTTTGCTTGTATATTTGCTCCTAAATTTCTTTTGTCTTTTTTTTTTTTTTTTAATTGAATTGTTTCGGCTTTAGATGGGCGCCCTGCTTGAATACGTTTAGATCCTTTAGTGAGTCCAGCTCTATCTTTACGACGTGCGATTGCAGTTGGTTGTACACTTATATTTTTATCCATTCATCATGTAAAATGTAAATTTGACGTGTCCTGGGATTTATTGGTGAATTAGCTAGGGTTATTGATATTAATATTTATAGCTATTAATATTGATACCATCATTTTGAGTTGAAGGAAACATTATGAGATAACTTAACAATACAATTTATATTGGGTAATTCCACAGCGTAATATAACAACACTGTATGTAGCACGTATACATACATTATAATATAGGTACATTATATTAAATAGGTATATAGTCATGTACGATGTACCTAACCACAACGCTCAGCCTGATTAAAAATATTTAACTGATATTGTTACTAGTAATACTTATATTATGACTATAATATAATGTGACGAACACAGTAATAAAAACAGAAATATGTTGAAAAAATATTCAGCGCGCTGAATCAGATTAGGATCGGTAAAAACATATATGTATACATCATGCAGAAAGGTCTTGGCTCCGCCCGCCGCGCTGAAACGTACTAGGATCGGGAAATACGCAAACCGAACGCCATCATCGTCATGGATAATGCTTCATACCATTCCGTAAAAAAACAGAAAATACCAGTGAGGTCTTGGAAAAAACAAGCTATAATTGATTGGCTTGAGAGTAAAGGTGTGATCGTTACTCATCCTATTGTTAAAAATGATTTAATGAAAAAAGTTTACAAAATAAAAAAACATCACGACACATACGTAATCGATGAGTACGCAAAAGATAACGGAAAACTCGTATTGCGATTACCTCCATATCACTGCGAGCTAAATCCTATCGAGCTCGCGTGGTCGTCCGTGAAAAGTTATGTCCACAACAACACCATCAAATTAAAGGACGTAATGGAATTGTTAAAAAAAGGCGTGGAACACGTAAGTCCGGATATGTGGAAAAATTTTATTGAACATGTTAAAAAGGTGGAAGACAAGTTTTGGGACTTGGAACATATTACCGACGAATTAATGGACGAGCTAAGACGATGAACGTTCTCACGATAGGAACAGGAGATACAAGTTCTTCTGATTATGACTCTGTTTGATTTTTTTTTTGTATTCAAACTATTTTGACTTTTTTTATATTTTGATTATTTTGTACTTGAATTATTTTGATTTTTTTGTATTTTTACCATTTAAATTTTTTTGTAAATCAACTATTTTGATATTTTTTTGTATTTGAATAATCTGAACGATTTTGAACTATTTTGATTTTTTTTGTATTTTTTTGTATTTTTTACTTGAATTATTTTGATTTTTTTGTATATAAACTATTTTGATATTTTTTTGTATTTGAATAATCTGAACGATTTTGAACTATTTTGATTTTTTGTATTTTTTCCGTTTTAATTTTTTTGTATATCAACTATTTTGATTTTTTTTGTATTTGAATATTTTTTAGTAAGTTAATATTATAAAGTGTATTATGTTATATAACAATGTATTATGTTGTTGGTATACATAAATAAAATATGATATTTCATACATATTATTTGCATTGTTATTAAATACATAATAGGTGCCCCAATAGCCAGCTATTAATTTATTCTCGTGTTACTTTAGCCCAGTGGTTCTTAACCTTTTTTAGTTCAGCGCCCCCTTTATCGTAATAACTTACTGCTAACGCCCCCCCTCAAAATCAAAATTTCTTCTAATTAAAGGTCCCCACACACTGCAGTGGTGGCGGTGGCGGTGGCGGTGAAGCCAAGACAATAGAATTTAACGCCACCGCTGCAGTGTGTGGGGGGGACCTTAAGATATACAGGGTGTCCCGTGAGGATTTACTCATTGCGATATCTCCTGAAATAATAGAGATATCGTAATTCTGTTTTCTTATTAAGACTCACAGAGGTAACACTACAAATAACTAATTTTTAATTTTTTTTTTATGTTTTGGTAAAAAAGTTAAAAAAATTATTTTTTTAATTAATTATTTAAAAAAATATTGAAGATTGCCATTTTGTAGAGTTCATTTTTCTGAAAATATTGACGTTTCAACATTTTAATTTCATTAATTTCCTGATTTTTAATAATTTTTTTAATTAATAAGTAAAACGGCAAAAAATCGGTTTTTGTCCGGGCGACGAATCCCCCTCTACGGCTAATAGGTATATCCTCACGGGACACCCTGTATATATATATATTTATTTATTCATCAGTATATTACAGTATAACATTATTAATTAAAGTAAAAACTCTTATTTTTAGATAATAAAGGTTATATTTTTCACCACTTAACAAAAACATTTTACTTTACTATACAAAAAGAATTACTTAACTATGAAAAAAACTATTAAAAAAAAATTATAAAATATAAAAATCATACCTATCAATGACTGCCCCGAGCCTGATGAGTAGCTGCTAATGTGGCGATGTCTGGTTCGATATTGGTCAAAGCTAAAGGTAGATCACCTTTGTTACAAATGTCCAACCGATTTCTTTGTTTCGTCAAAAGCTGAACAACAACGCTGAATCCTTTTTCAACTTGCAAGGTACAGTATACAATAGTCCAGTTATGGTTGAAAATGTAAAAATATATTTTTTATAAACAAGACGTTCCCGATACGTAAAATGCGATTAGATAACATTCCGTATGTAGTTGTATCGTACGCAATTACAACTATTCTGATTTCACGTTCAATTGAACACACTCAATTTTCAATTTGTAGTGTTGTTATATAAATATAATATTAATAAATTGTATTATTTTTAATCTCCGAGTTTGAAAAAGATCACCGCCCCCTTCAAAACTATCGCCCCCCATAGAGACCGAAATGCCCCCAAGGGGGCGGTAGCGCCCCCGTTAAGAACCACTGCTTTAGCCGGTGTATACAAACGGCGGCCGTGATATTTGCCGCTGGTCACGCGTAACGAGTGGGAGAATTTACGGCGGCGCGGGCGCCTATATAGGTGGTAGAGTAGGAGAAATGTGGGTACGAAACCGTGGAGCTCCGTCATTTGGATGCGCAAACGAGAAGCGTTTTCTCGCTGGCCCGAGTATACACAATACACATAACACTTAAAACCTGAAAATTGAATTTTTTTCACATATCAGCTTTTGGCTCCCAACCACAGAATTATAATACAGATTAATATGATTTATATTTATTCTTTAAACAAAAAAAAAATAAACTGTTATCAGAATTTAAGCTTAATAACTTTTAATTGTAAACATCAAAAATTGAGAAATCTTGACAAGTAAAAAAATATTTAAGGGTGTTTATAAAAATAAATAGTGAAATTTAAGTTTTTTTGAAATTGTGTTTAATTAAAACCAGATTTTTAAAACACACTAGTAAAAAAGTATGTTTTTCATTATTGAATACCAATTTTTGTACTATGCATAATATATTATAGTATATTAAATAATAATATTATGGAAAATGTCTGTAACATAAAATTATGATAACTAAGTATTTAATAATACATATTTTTCACACCATTATTATGAACCATTAGGTTAGAGGTACTTTCAGTGTATGTTGATTCAATGATTGTATCAGACAGAAGATGTTCCAATTGATACTCAGTACTTAATGTTGTTGCTATATAATATAACATTATAGAAAATATTAAAAGTTAAGTAAAGCACTTTTAATTTAAATAATAAGTAATAACAAATGTACATTTACATGCAGTAGTACATTTGTAAAGCATTTTACAGTTTTAAATTACTTTTTTTAAAATTGTTGATGAGTGTAGTATTGGAACTCAAACTACTATGTGATACAGCACTTTCTTGATCTGAAAAAAGTACATATTATAGGACCTAAATACAGTATTGATGAATATTAACAATTCATACATTTATATTTATAATATGTAAAAAAAATATATAACAAAGTATAAATATTTTGTTTAATTAGCTAATAGATACTACTATTTACTCTTTTTAATCTTTATGCTAGGAGTACTTTCAGATTTTGAATATGATTCAGCGATTGTATCAGATAGAAGAGGTCCTAGTTCTTAAATCAGATGACAGTAGAGGACTCCCACCTGCAGTAGTGCCACTTGCAGCTATATACAATTAGGAAATATTTGTATTTTATTGTGATAATATTTTTAAACGATTAACATGTTGTAACATAACAATAATATAACATATTATATTACATAATGGCAATACTGGTGGTACAGGCAACTTCAAAAAATCTTTATCAAGTTCGCGTGAACGTTTTGCAGTTTCTTTTCGTTTTTTAGTTTTAGGCTGTTCTGGCGATTCATTTTCGAAACTACTATCAGATGAATCCGGTTGTGACCAAGCTTTTAACACTTTTTTGCTTGACTTTCTCTTTCTAAAAATATTATGAAAAATAAACTCGAGAACTAATAATCTATATATTTTAGTATCTATCACTTACCAAATGGCCCTGCTATAGTATTTATGTCATAATTTGTGCCATCTACATAATTTATTGCTGTGCATTATTTTTATCATGGTGGAAACTTGTGAATAAGTTGTGATATAGTATAGAATATTTCCTTTCTATCTTTTTTTAAAATAGGAAACCAACAAACATTTTCGTTTTGAAACCAGGTATTGGGGACATGTTGAATTTCATTGTATATATATAACAACTTTATTAAGCGGACTGCCCACTATGCGGGTTGCCAAAAGACACAGTATACAAAGTTCAATATTAAAATACATAGGATTGTTAAAAATTATAAAATTATAGTAAACAAAATATATACAAATAAAATTGCTGTATGTTCAGAATGGATGAGACGTTTACTAGGTAGAATTAATTAAGATTTAAATGAATAAAAAAATACAGATTAAATATTGAATAATAAGATAAAATAAAATAAAAATAAATAAGGTTTATACATAAGATAAACGATGATATAATAGTTTACGAATATAAGTGGTAGTTTATAATATTGAGTGTATCCCTTAGGAATACACAAACATATTTTTACTAGATCAGAGATGTTTAGTCCATGGGTTCTGAAAAAATTTCTCAGAAAGCAAGATGCGGTTCCTCGGGCCCCAAACCATAAACCCACGACGTCCCAGTTGTTGATGTTGTATTGATTCTTAAGTATGGGGACGCATGGTTGGTATATCGCCCTCTTTTCCTCGTCCACTGCTGTATCTTGCAGGGGGTTATTTGTTTCCCAACGAATTGTTGGGTCTAAAATGAGTCCGTGGTTTTTTATCCTGTCCAGCACTATAATATCAGCTCGACGGTTTTGGGTGATACCGTCATTTGTTGTTTCGCAGTGAACTTCCTCATATACTTCGAAATTTTTACTCCGGAATAGGTCAGCTATTGCTGAACGAACGCGATGATGAGCCGCATTTCGCAGTAACTCAGTCTTTGGACAGGAGCCTCTAATGTGCGGTAGTGATTCAACAATATTATTCTCATTGCATACTTCGTTTCTGCAATGGCGACTACCACCCACGCTGCGACCCCCTGTTCCACGGTTAGACATTGAGTTATCGATGCTTTATCGCGTTGGTCCATTCACTGCCCGATAAACCACCTTTGTTTGATACCCAGGCGTTTGTGAGAGTGCATTTATCATACCAGAGTACACCGATTCCCCTCTGGCATAGTTGTTTCCATTTGTTAAATTCACTCGCCCGCAACTCTGAGCGGATAGCCTGAGCATTTTGACCTATTACGTTACCCAAACGGAGACGACACTTGGCTATTTCATCTGGGAGATCGCGGACTGCCTTTAGATGTCGGTCATTTATTCTCGATAACTTCTGTGCAATTGCTAGGTGCTGTAAGGATGCTTCCCAAAAAGTTCGTAGCATACCCAAACCGCGGACTTTGCGGCCGCTATAGAATACTGGAATGGGGGTATCAGCTGGTAGCCCGCATATTTCCCTAACACCTTGACGTATTAGCATGTCTACACGTTCCAGAAATGATTGATGGAGAAGATCGACTGGTGTTGTTTGCAAAGGATAGATTAGTTTTGGGTAGACATATTGGTTGAGAATATTGAGTTTTTGGTCACCTCTTAATAATGGTGAAGTGACTAAGTTTCTAAAGTCTTTTTCCAGACTTATTAGGAATTCTTTTTGATCAAAAATAATTTCATCTTTGAAGTTAACTCCCAAGTATTTTATGCGATCGGTATCGCTTAGTGATGGAATTACGGAAGAATCTAAAAGAGTAATTACTTTTGGCGTAAGATTTCCGTTTTCTATATTAATTGCATGGGATTTCGACGGGTTTATTTGCATTCCCACTGAAGAGAACAAGTCTCTGGCCATATCAACCAGTATGGTGGCGGTTTCCAAGTCTTTGGCTATGATAGTTGTGTCATCAGCAAATCCTATTACTGAGATGTTTTCTAGATTATCGTTTAACTGGAAACCATGTATGCTAGCTACTCCTGGGTCGGAAATTTGTTTTAGGACGAAGTCTTGACAAATATTGAATATCGTAGGTGAGAGCGGAGATCCTTGAGTTACACCTCGAAGCATGTTTATTGGTTTGGACGATTTCCTGTTCACTTCGACAGTTATGTTGTTGCCGGAAATTAGAGAGAACACTAGGCTGCGAAGGTTTGGTGGAATCGGTAGCGACTCTAAGGTCTGTTTGATATGATTGTGGCCAACTGTGTCGAAGGCTTTTGCGATGTCAAGAAAAACCACACAACCAGATGATTTATTTGTTTTAGCCGTTTTAAGAACGCCATTGACTATTGATGCATTGATATGTGTGCTCGGTATCCCGGTTACAAAACCCCTCTGATGACAAGTAAGTTGAATGTGACTACGTAGTTCCTGGTCTAAACTTCGTTCAATTATCCGCCTAAGAACGCTGAATATGGTAATTGGACGCCAGTTTCCGATGTCGGATTCGTGGCCTTTCCCTTTATATATTAAAATTGTCCTACCGGTACGAAGTTTAAGTGGAACGTAGTTCCATTTAAGCATTATGTTCGCGATATTACAGATAGCTCGAGCGCCATGTACATGTCTTATTGTTCGTAAGAAAATGCCGTCTACTCCAGGTGATGTATCAATAGCAATAGATTTAATAGATTTTTCTATTGAGTCTAGTGCAACCGAGAATGGTGTCAAGTTTTGGTCGCCTCCTGGGTCATACGATTCGCGGACGGAGTTGTTGGCGGCCTCAAAAATACCTCGAAAGTGATTCTCTATCACGTCTAATTCGATGCTTATTTTTGCCTTGTTTGATGAGTTTAGAAGGCGGTTTGCCACCTTTCTCCTTTGGTTGGCGTACTGCCATTGTGCCATGTCGTAATGATATTTATCACGGGTTCTTTGGGCTTGGCGTTTTGTTGCGCGTTGCGGGTTTGATGATTCTCTGTATTGGCGATCCATGACATTGCGGTGACCTTGCTTGCGCTTTCGGTAGAATGCAACAGCTGGATTTGGGGGCCTGGTAGTCGGTTGTTGGCTTCGAAGAGGAAAGTGGAAAACTTGGCAACAAGTTTGTCAAATTCGTTAATAGAGCTTTCGTTCGGATTTAGTACAATGTAAGATTCGAATTGATTGGCGAATGAGTCTGCTTCTTGAATCAAATTTTTAGATAAGTCGGCTACCACTGCGACTGGTTGTGGATTAATGGCTTGGATATTGCGGATGGGTGCCAAGCTGGCGTTTAATGGATTGCTGCTACTTGAACCAGATGCCGCTGGCGTTGAATCGATTAGTCTTTGGGCTCTGATTGCTGCGCAAGGCCCGGAAGCTTTTGCCAAGTGTCCATTTAAAGAGACATAATCCTTGCCACACCCGGGACATTTAGATTTCGGTTTTGATGGGATTAGGTTGTGCGGAGCTACTAGTGATGGTTGAGACAGGGTTTCGTTTTGAGAGGCCATTTTAGACGGGACGTGCCCCTTAGTGTGCGTGTGGCGGCAACCGAATAAACAGATGTGTTCCCCGTTAGGGTAATGTGTAGGCAACCACGATGGCGCCCGATTACGCGCGGTAAGATTAGTTGGCGACCTAGAATGGCCTTGAAACGGCGGCGCTCGTTGACTGCGACGGCTTAACTAAAGTAATACTGTTCAAAGGTTACTTACCAATATGTAGTATTGTCCAAGGGGGATTTTTATCACGACTTGACAGCGAACACCGGTTCGTATTCGAACTATTTATCGTGAAGTAATATCCGGTGGCGCGAGATAAGACACATTTTTCTCGTGATTCGAAGATCACGTGGGTCAATTACGGCAGGCACCAATGTTGTTATTTCTCAACCGGAATTTAACCGGAACTCGCGCGGATGGGTGTAACGGATTCGGCGTGGCGAGACGGATATTTTGGTCCCGGACGCGTAAAAAACAAAGCACATTTACCAAAGTTAGATATAAAAAAATAGTAAAAATTGCAACGTACCAAGACCTAAATAAATTTCATAATACAATTTATTACATTATACTGAATTTATATTTTATACTGACTAAGACGTAAGTAGGTAACATAATGTACTAATAAGGAACCATTTTTCTGTGATAAAAAATGTTTTGTTTCGTCTTCTTAACTGTCACTAAATACCCTAATATAGACTAAATATTTATATTCATATTTTAGTAATTAACACTCAGTAAATTAAATTCACTTAAATATGATTTTTAAATTTCGAAATGTTAATACAATAATACCATAATAAATAGCAAAATTATAGCTACCAATAACTATCTATTTCTCTAAACTATAGAATTTATAAATAACAAGCTCCATTAAATTATTAAGCAATATAATATATTCAGCATATTAAACATCATGCTTCTGAAAGCATAAATATGGTTGATAGCAATACAAATTATAATTATTATTATTATTATAATATATTATTTATACTTACATATTATATTTATCTAATGTAATATTATAATCTTCATATAAGTATGCACTCTATTGTAAAGATAGGATGCTTTGTAAGGATTTAACCAAATTAAAATAATTATAGATACACATACTGTTAATATAAACATATTAAACCTACTGTTTACGCCGACAGCACTCCTTATACCGAGGTTGGCACCTACGACTCGCACCACACTAGGAATTGGTAATTACTGATATTATAACATTAAGGAAGCGGCGATTTTCTGTCTTTGTCTAACACACGTGCAACATAGGATTATAGACGTGTTCTATGTCCAACGTACCGATTAATCTAGTGAAGCGATAAGAATTCTGAAAACAGATTTGAATTTGTCGTCAAGTCTACTTGAGATCGACTTTCCCACATTTTTGATATTATCCCCCAAAAATCTTAAAAGTGATATATTAAAAAGAGTAATTAAAAAATTGCCATATTTCAATTTTTGGAGAAGTTTTAATCAAAATATCAAAAATGTGGGAAAGTCGATCTCAAGTAGATTTGACGACAAATTCAAATCCGTTTTCAGAATTCTTATCGCTTCACTAGATTAATCGGTACGTTGGACATAGAACACGTCTATAATCCTATGTTGCACGTGTGTTAGACAAAGACAGAAAATCGCCGCTTCCAATCCCCTTAACAAACCATCATTATTTTTATTACATGAAAAATATCAATATACAACTTACTAGAGGACGGCCAATCCTCCTAATTTAAACAACTTACTAATAAAAACAATATAAATATTTTAAAATTATTATGGAATTGCTCATTACAATTACATGACATAAAATAGGGAAATGCGGAGCTGCTGATGACGAAGATGAATCTAGATAATCTTGAGGTGTCGAGCTGACGGGTTGGTTTTGACCGAACTGGCAGGTGTGGATGAACTGGCCACGTGTATCTTGCAGAAAGAATGGATACAGCACTTTATAACAAAGCTGTATCAGTACCGAACTGGCTAAGATGTGAACTTTTGTCAACTAGAGGTTTATTTACTTAATTGACAGCAATAACTTTTCATAATATCAACTTAGGTTATTACGGAGAAAAACCATAGGTATGTATTGTATAGGCATAAGCCACAAAAAAAACAACTAACAACAAACGGTACTAAGTCGAACCAAGTGAACAGACTAGACACCGACGTCGAAGCGAGACGGCAGTGAATAGAGTATGGTAGTAATGACGTCACGATAACCTAATCACGTATTGATAAGAGCGCCTGGTTCCAAACAATACGATTTTCATATAAGAACTGTATGCACTATGTTGTTTTATGTAAAGTTTTAGTAAATAATCCACATTTTAAGCTTAATTATGGTTAATTGTTTTGTGCCAAACTGCAATCATTACAGTGAACAAAAAATCTGCCAATTCTTCAGATTTCCGGCAGATAATTTACTAAAATATAGATGGATAAAAAATATCAGGTTAGTATAATATTATATTATTATGCATAATAATATCTTAAATATTAGGTAATTAGATTGTAATTAGGTACTTAAGTACTTTATAAAAATCGAAAATTTATGTTATGAAATATATTATACATAAATAAGATTAATAGGTACTTATCCTATGAGATATCATTCTATTGAATCAAATATAATATTATTTTTTATTATTTTTTTCCACTGGTTTATTTTGATTTAGGAGAGCTGATAAAGATCCAAATTCTAATTCACGAATATGCAGCTGTCATTTTATTGATTCCAAAAAAGAAAATAATCCAACAATTTTTATGTGGAATAAAGAAAAACAATGTGTGTTTGTTTCTCCAGAAAAAAAGCTTCGAAAGAAACGTTTACGGCTTGTACCTACAGTAATTATGAATAATATTATAATAATTAATAATTGACACATTAATAATTTGATTTGTGTATAGGAAACTGTAACTTCCACTGAAGAAAATCAACAAGTTGATGAAGAAATTCAACAACATATTGTTACTGTATCTAATATGACAATTCCTGTTTTAAATAATCAGTTTAATGGTTCTAAGACTCAGTCAGTCATAAATGAATCAGAAAATGAATTATTAAAAATTGAAATAGAGAAGCTAAAAACTAAAATAGATATCTTAAAAAGTCAGCCATTCTCATTAGAAGTCATACAGGAAAAGGATAGTCTGATAAATTACTACACAGGGTTACCTAATAAGGAAACTATCAATGTTTTTTTTGCTATTTTTAAAGACATGTCTATTACTTACTTTTTGGGATGGAATGTAGAACGGATACCTAAAAACGATCAAATTTTAATGGCACTAATGAAGTTGCGCCTAAATTTGGATTTCATTGACTTAGGAGTTAGGTTTGGATGTAGTCGCAAAACAGTAACTAACATTGTGTTGACTTGGATTCATGTATTCCATACTGTTATTTTCAAAGGTTTTATGGAATCTGTTCCAAGCCAACTAAAAAATAGGGCTTGTTTACCAAGTGTTTTCAACAATTTTGTGAATTGCCGACTAATTCTGGACTGTACTGAAATATTTACTGCGATACCTGGTAAAATGGATCTGCAAAAAATTACTTATAGTAACTATAAACATCGTAACACTTTAAAAGGGCTTGTGGGTATCGCTCCCAAATGGAGTGTTAACTTTCTGTAGTTGTTTGTATCCAGGATCAACTTCTGACAAGGAAATTGTGAAGCATTCAGGTGTTTTAGATATTTTCAATAGTGGAGACTTGGTTTTGGCTGATAAAGGATTTTTAATAAATGACTTATTACCAGAAGGTGTATCTGTCAATATCCCTCCATTCTTGGGATCACCTCAGTTCACTCCCAACCAAGTTATTAGAACATTAACCATAGCCAAAGCAAGAGTACATGTTGAACGTGCAATATGCAGAATCAAAGGATATTCAATATTAGAATTTATCTCACCCAAATTAGTGCCATATGCATCTAAGATATTTCAAGTATGTGGTGCTTTAACAAATTTTCAGTTTCCTTTAATAAAAGAAGTTGAATCCTTTTATTTGCAACCTAAGGACAGTAAAATTTAATTTAAGAAAAGAATATAATTTACTAAATAAACTAGAATTTACAATTCAATATTATACTTAATTTATTATCACAATGCTTTTGAGTAATTTTTATTAAATGTATAGTAATTTGTATTTAAGTCACTTGAAATATTTACATGGAAACATTTTTATTATTTAAAAATGGAATAAATTGCTGGAAATAAAATGATACTAATTTGTTAATATTTTCTGTCCAACCTGGATCTTTATGTATTTCCAAAACTACTAAATCCTTAATTGTCCAAATAGTAAGGTAACAAATTGATCTGTTAAGTATATGAAGTTGACCTTGGATTTGAGCATAGTAGTCATGTTCATAATTAATGCATATCCTACCATTTATATCATAAAATATTATATAAGAACTATCATTTTGTAAACCTGTTTTAATCAGTTCATTTCGATATTTGTATGGGCACTTTACTTCAATTATCGAATCAAGTCCAACCAAACCATCTGGTGATGCTCCTATAATACCTGTCTTATGAAGCCATAATCCTGTAGGTGTGACTTTTTGATTTGTGATCTGTTCAAATTCAAGAATACCTTGTTTTTCATTTTCTTTACCCCACTGTATAGATTTAATTCCATCTAATTTATATGTACCTATTAATTTTTTGAACAGTGATGGATTATATTTATTACGGTTTATAGCACTTAAAACAGGACCAAAATTACTAGCTGTAATCCTGTACCGTCTTTTCACTAACCATTTTGTATTTAAATCTTGTCCAATCGTTTCTGAAGCCAATTTTAAAATATCATCATCATTCATATCAACTTTTTCAAATAAATATTGTTGCTTATCATTACTTTGCTCAAATTCCGAAGATCAGAGATAAAAGCCACGTTAATCCAACTACACTGCCTAGATTTGTCAATTTCGAGAACACATCATCTTTAAATGAGTTACTGATAGCTACTGTAGCACAATAATCTACTTTATCTTGGGGGACTGGGTATAGCTCATCTATAGTTTTTGTTGTTACAAGACTAGGAGGTATTTTTTTTGACCAGCTACAACCTACATGGAAAGTTATAATTTAAAATATTTTGATATTAATAACTACAATGGCTACAAATTAATTTAGTTATTACTTGCGCTTGTGACAGACACATTTTTATATGCAAAAATCAATAATGTTGCCATATGATGGCAGCGTACTTGACCTCTAGCACAATTACATTTTGCATGAGTTATACCACCATTATCAGAAAAATAAACCTGTACAAGCAATAATTAGGTAAGTATGTTTTATTGTTGAACAGAAAATTTGTTTAGCTTAGTGACACTTTACTTACTTCAATGTTGTAAGTCTGATCCCTCATACTTGCTTTCACAATACCTTTTAAATTATTATTTACAAATACGCACTCCTTTACATGACCAGAATCATAAGCATTCTCACCTCTTTTAACTAATTTTACCTCTTCTTTAAAAAATTCGTACACATTATGCAACTGTATCCAACTTTTGGCACTCATATTAGTTAGGTACCTATATAAAAACTTAAAAACTTAAAACCTGTATTATAGTTATAAAACTTACAAGGAAACTATACTTTTCACTACGATCTAAGTACCTTTATCGTGTTTCTCATACAAATAATACGATATTGTTTTAATTTTATCATTTAGGCAGCCCTAAGTCCGATTAAAATTATATATTCATTAAAATTATATAATGAAAAAATATTGTTTGGAACCAAGAGCCTTATCAGCATTTGATGATAATAAGTCGTGACGTCACACTACCATAATCTATGTCGAAAGGCGTCCATATTCAGTGTCGCCAACACTGGCAAAAGAACGTTAGCCAGTGGCACCTAGGTCGGGGCGCGAACACCTACACTTTGTAATACATTTTATAAACTTTGATGTACACTTTAATAAGAGCTATTTATTTGTAACTTTAAAGAACTATTGGCCAAATTTATAGACGATACTAAGATTTTACTTATATTCAACTTTGCTAAGTTAATATATTTCACTAACTCAAAAGTGGTATTTATAAAGGGTACTAAGTTATTTCTTAGCTAAGATTTTTCTAAGAATATTTCAAGTAAAATTATTTCTTAAAAGCAAAATGTTCGGGAGATTATATATAATTTTATTGTTATCAGCATAATTAATATTTTATTGCCACAGATTAGCTGTCTTATCTGTGATAATAATATCAAATATTGCTAATACGATTTCTTATTAATTACATTAGTTGCTTTAGTAATTAATTTAGTGATTTTAATGTTTGAATGTTCGTTACATCTTGCTATATGTATTAAAAGTTATTTAAGTAATTAGTAAGTAGTCTATAAAAATGAATTCTGATAGCAACACATTAAAAAAATCAAAAGCTTTTATTCATGAAGAAATAGAGTTACTCCAAGATTCGGTTTTAAAAAACCAAGATGTTTTATTGGAAAAAAAAAGTGATTCTTATACAGTAGCTACAAAGCAAAAATTATGGAAGAAAATCGAACTGGAGTTTAATGCTCAAGCACTGTTTACAAATGTAAGTAACTAATTAAAATTAATTCAAAGTTTGATATGTTAATATTTTATTTTCAATGTGTTGATTAAATTTTATTTATTTAGCGTACAGCTGATCAATTAAAGAAAATTTGGGACAATATGTTGCAACACCGAAAGAAAATGTTAACGGAAGAGAAACAAGAGAGAAGGAAAACTGGAAGAGGCACTACAAAAGTTATTACCGAACAATCTGAAATTGATATTTTATTAGATAAAAATATTGATATTGCACTTGAGTCGGTCCCAGATTCCGATAGTTTTCCTATACACATGACATCACCAGAACTTTTTTATGATGAAAATAATGAAGTGCCAATTACAGTAGATAATAATTTCATAGGTATTACAAATTATTATTATTAATTCACATTAGATTCACTAGTATCTGCTAGTATCAAATAATTATTAAAATAATTTTTAGATGAAACTATTGAAGAAAACGAAACAACTATTGAGGAATTCACATTCAAATCACAGCCAAAGCAAACAAAACAATTTAAAAAATCAGGTTCGTAAATAATTTTAATTAAATTATGTTTCATATCATATCAAACTTATAAGTATTACATATTTACATTAATATATAAAAATATCTTGTTGAAAAAAAAGTAGTCAATTTAATAAAAACCCAAGTGTAACGTGCCAACCACTTCAACTCAGTTTTGATTGTATTTTGAATAAAATAACAAGTTGATGGTATAATGATAGTTTAATTGTATTTATTTAACACGTAAAATAGTCTAAGTCCAAATAATTAATTTATAATAATGTGGTAAACGAGATGTGACTTAGTATCGACTTGGTGGCTGCTCTGCTGGTGCTCGTCGTCTCGGCTGGTGTTCGACTTTCGTCTGCTCGGCCGGTGTTCGTCTTTCCTAGAATATGGATATTGCGAGCGTATACCTATCAAGTGTTCGCGCTGTACCATTAATTAGTTCTTATTGATATGGCCGCTCGGATGCTGATATTATTACTATTATCGGTAGTACGTGCTCCCTGCAGCATTTATGTCTATTATTGAGTATAATATATATATTATAATCGTATTTTACCTAATACAATATAAAATAATATATTATTTTATATATTATTACTATTATTAATATATACGTAGTCACAGCTCGTTACACCTCATCACCCTTTCAAAGGTTTTTGTAGGGCTACAATTCGTAGAACTACTAAAATCTTTAAAGAAAATTTACATACAACATGAACATAAATACATAGTACATAATTTTACAATATCAATAAATATAAATTGTTAATAATTGTCATAACGACAATTTTACATAATTTCTTTTCATGACATAATGATTTTCATTTTACATAATTTCTTTTTTTACGATAGGTATATAATTTTTTTATCACATAACAACAATATATATTTTCTTTGTATAACAATATTTTTTTTTTCGTAACATAACGATATTTTTGTTTTTAATAACATAACAATATTTTTGTAAAACAACATTTTTGTTTTCTTAACATAACAGTTTCATTTACATAACAATATATAATATGTTTTTCATCTGATTTTTAAACATAATAACATAATAATTAAAATTTTTGTTAAAACAATATACCTTAATAACTAATACAATAACATACTATATTACTATAGTATTGAATACAATAATATTTTTCATGTTAAGTTACATGTTATATATAATTTATATTTAATGATTATAATTATTTCATAATCTCCTATGGAATTACAGACCAGTATATTTAATAAGTGCGTGTTTAAATTTATCTTAACATTATTGTTAATAATCAGTATTTTACTGCACTGGCATAATTTCAGTAATATTATTTTACTATTAAAACAAAAATGAGTATTATCCATTTTTATGTCACATGGTTACCGTTTTATTATAGGTCGAGTAACCATGCTCCAAACCAAACTTCAAACGTACTTTTGTAAAAACTGTAAAATAATTCCTTTCGTTAACCAGGGAAATGACTAATTCGATTTTCATACTTGTATATGTATGGTTTAATAATTTCTTAATCTGGATTTTCATGATACTTTTTCACGTAATTTTTGTGTACGGTAACCTTTCTTCTTCCCCTTTGGATAACAATATTTTCAGTATCTAACACGTCTAAAATTTCGAAAGGCCCTTTCCATAAAGGTGTCAACTTATTTCTTTGGGTATTATCTCTTAATAATATAGATTCTTTTACATGCAACTCTACACTATGTGCATTACTATCATAATTAGCTTTTGATTTGATTTTCTTTTTGATTAATCTTTCCTTAACGATTTTATGAGATTCCTGCATTCTTTGTTTCAAATTATACAGGGAATCATCGTAATTGTACCTAGGTTCGGGGTTACTTCTTAAATTTACTGGAATATTTATTTCCTTTCCATACAACAAGGTATTTGGCTGATAATTTGTGGATGAGTGTTCTGTCAAATTATAAACGAATAACGCATAAGGTAATAATTGATCCCAGGTGTTTAAATCCTTGTCTACATAATGCCTAAGATATTCGGCTTAAGTTCAGTGTGATCTTTCCAATGCTCCATTGGTTTGTGGATGATACGGGCTAGTATTTATCTTATTAATTTTTAAAAGTTTGCATACTTCTGTTAATGTTTTACTTAGAAAATCTGTCCCTTGATCAGTCAATATGGTCTCTGGAATTCCATGGATATAAACAAAATGTACGACAAAAGCTTCAGCGACAGTATTGGCTGTGTGATTTGGTAATGGTACTCCCAATGAAAATTTGGTTAAATCATCCTGCATTGTTAAAATATAGGTATTTCCAGAAACAGTAGTTATTAATGGTCCTACTATGTCTAGAAATATTTTTTCGAAAGGCTTTGAACTTGTGGTGGTTATAACCATGGGTTGTTTAACTTTCCTATTCGTGACTTTGTTCTTTTGGCCGGACTCACATTTCTTAATGTAATCCTTAACATCAGACTTGAGCCTTGGCCAATTAAACTGACGTTTTATTTTCCTAATTGTTTTGTTTATTCCTGCATGACCTCCAAGTATTGAGTCATGAAATTGTTTGAATTTAATCAATTTTTCTACATCTGTATATTCCATCTTTGAACAAATTAATATTTCTATTAGAGTGTTTCTAAATATATAACTTAACATGGCTCTAACTTTTTCCCATTCTAAACCGTCCTGTCTGCCTAACTGTTTCATTATAAGCTTATTCAGAGAATGTTTTTCGCATAAATGTTTTAGATTTAATAGAGCTGTATATAGATTTTCGTACGTGGTGATCTGTTTAGCTTTACTTTTGGTTACTAAGAATATTATATACCTATCTTCGTGTTTAACTTTTGTTACTTCGCCTACTTGTTTGTTTGATTTCAAGATAACAGTATCCCCAAATTTCTGCTTTATTTCGTAATTTGTTCCTGTCCTGAAGTTATAATACTTTTCTATTTCAGTAACTATGTGATAGTCAGATGGTGACTCTAACAATTCTCCATGTACTTCTTTAACGTTTCAATTGGTTATCAATGTGGTTTCGAATTTTACAAGAAAATTGTTATAGCTTTCCTCCTTTATATCCTGTATAGAGAACATTCTTGATAAAGCATCTACGTTATCATTTTGTACTCCCGCTTTATATTTAATAACATAATCGCACTGTTCTAACTGTATCCTCCACCTAGCTAATTTTGATAAAGGATCCTTCAAATAAAATAACCAAGCTAATGGTCTATGATCGCTTAAGATAGTAAATTTCCTTCCATATAAATAAGGTCTAAATTGCTTAATTCCATAAACGATAGCCAAACATTCTAGTTCTGTTGTGGAGTAATTAAATTCACTTGGACTTAAAGTCCTTGAAGCATATGCTATGGGCAAATCCTTTCTTATTTCTCCCTGTGATAGTATGGCACCTAACGCTTTTCCACTAGCGTCTGTTGTTAAGATAAACTCTTTTGTAAAGTCTGGGTATTGTAGTACGAGTTCAGTACATATGGCGTGTTTTAATTTCCCAAAAGCCCTATCACAGTCTTCATTCCAAATAAACGGTACATCTTTCTTTAATAAATTCGTTATAGGCTTAGCTATTTAACTGTAGTTTTCAATGAACTTCCGATAATATCCAGATAATCCTAGAAATTATTTAATATGTTTTACATTTTTAGGTTCAGGGAAATCAAGAACAGCTTGGATTTTCTTTGGATCAGGTCTTATTCCTGTTTCAGATATGACATGCCCTAAGTATATACATTCCCGTTTGACAAACTCGCATTTATCTGGTTGAATCTTTAAGTTATGCGTTCGTTATCGCTCGAATACATCTACTAACTTATTATTATGATCTATCAAATTTTTCCCATAAATAATTATGTCATCAACATATACTAGACATTTAATTCCAATTATTCCAGATAATACGTTATCCATAAGTCTCTGGAATGTCGAGGGGTTAGTCTTTATCCCCATCGCCATTCGCCTAAAGTGGTAGTGTGTATTATTCGCAGAAAAAGCTGTAAGTTCACGTGAAGAATCTGATAACGGAATTTGATAAAAATCTGAGGCAAGATCAATCACGCTGAACAATTGACTTTGTCCTAAATGATCGAGTATATCCGTGATGTTAGGTAAGGGATGAAATTCATTCAAAGTCACTTGATTTAAAGCTCTAAAGTCTATCATAATGCGAAACTTTTCTTTACAACTTGCATCCAGTTTTTTCTTAACAAGTAAGAGCGGGGTTTTCCAAGGTGAACTAGAAGGTTCTATAATTCCATCCTGTTCCATTTTATCTAACCGTTGTTTAATTTCAGATTGTTGTGAATTTGGCAACCTATATGGTCTTTGATAAATGGGTTGTTGATTAGCGTTTAAATTAATGACATGCTCAGCTGCATTTGTAAAAGTGAGTCTATCGACGTGTGTAGTTAATGATATCGTCAAATTATATACGAATTTTATCGTTAATAATTTATACGAAGATTGTAAGTTAAAGATATTCATTCGTAAGTATTTGTAAGTTAGTTTTTAGAATTTGTAAGTCAAACCCCTACCCTCTGGCGAATTTCCAAAAATCCGACCCAGCCCCCCCCCCGCCATATCGGCCGAATCGATCCGGACCGATTGTAAGTTAGAGATATTCATTTGTAAGTATTTGTAAGTTAGTTTTTAAAATTTATTAGTCAAACCCCTACCCTCTGGCGAATTTCCAAAAATCCGACCCAGCCCCCCCCCCCCTTATCGGCCGAATCGATCCGGACCGATTGTAAGTTGAAGATATTCATTTGTAAGTATTTGTAAGTTAGTTTTTAAAATTTGTTAGTCAAACCCCTACCCTATGGCGAATTTCCAAAAATCCGCTCTATGTGATAACTTCATTGGAACCCTATATGGGATAAGGTTACAATGATTAATTGTTGTTGTCTTTAGTTACAGATTATAATAGTTATAACTAGCAGAAAATAGGTAGTAGAAGTCAGTATTTTTTTAGTATAAATGGTTGCCACTGGTTATATAATATAAAATGATTATTGCTATTATAATTTTATATATTTATAACCTTGTATGGTTGTATCTTGTATTTGGTTAGGTAGGTACTATATATTTGTTGATTTTTCTTTATTTACTTTATTATTTTATAAATATTTAGGTATTTGATATTTTTATGTTAAAACTTATTCAAAAATGCAGGTACAAATAAAGTGCAATGAATATGATAATAATAAATAAAACGGAAATAAATAATAATTCGTGCATTGGTTTGTGTTGGAGGTGTTAGGTTGGTCGAATGGTTCTGTGGATTACGTTTAAAATAGTTTCGTATGGTGGCGTGTCGGAACTAATTGTTAGCAGAAATATGCAAATGTGTGGTTGATTGTTTTTCTAATTTTAAAGATAAAGGTAACTTAAGGTTTAGCTACTTATATTGACATAACAATAAATTCAAAAATATGAAAAATGTAATAAAATATAAGATGTAGAAACATCATTCAACCACGAATATAAAGTTTTTGTAATAAACTACGATAGTGATGGGCGATGGCTTAAAAATTATTGTTTAGCCATCAACATGTCTTCAGGAAATTTTATATTGATAATAACATTAAAGATCATATTCTAATAATAATAACTTGTTTTATATTTAGTGTAATGATTATAAAAACTATATTACAATTTAAAACAAAGAAATACTTGTGTATACTTGAAAAAATTGTTATAAAAGTTGATAAAAAATTAAATTTATTCAGCTACGTAAATAAGTTGGTGCGGTTTTATTTTCTGTACTTGATGAAGCTGATAATGAAAAACCTCTTTGTTTAAATCGTTATGCAGTTCCCAAAATCCTCTTCCCCTTTTACAGTAGGTTACGTAATGACCAACTCCTTCTAAATTTGTCCCTCCAACAAAACATATAACAGCCGAAATTCCGTACCTGTAAATTAATTATAATTTCAATTTCTTAGGTTATAATTTGTTAATCTTGTTTATGAGTTCACTTTGATTGTTCGCAGTTATAAGAATACTTTTACGGAAAATTATCTATACTTATAACTTATTAACAATGGTGGGCAAGTTAATGAAAATAATTAACTGAGGAAAGTTAAGTTAATTCAATTAAGTTCAAAGTTAACAAAGAAAAAAAAAATTAACTAGATAATTTTAAAGTTAGGATATAAAACAAAATTAACTTATCTCAGTTAAAAAAAAGTTAATTATTTTTAAGGTACTATATTTTTAAGTCATAAACCACTATAGTATTTTGTTATAGACAAACATTTACCAAGATATACTGTGTAAAAAATTAGATTATTATAATATATAATTCGAAAATAAATTACCAAAATCGTAAAAAAGTCGACGAATCAGTATTGCCTAGTTGATTACGCATGACTCAAAAATTAAATTAACTTAACTGCATGATAATGATAATTAACTATAAAAAGTTAAGTTACAACAATAAAATTTTTAACTGAATAAGTTCATAAGTTAAAAACAAAAATAATAAAGAAAAAATTAACTTCTTAACTTAACTTTAACTCTTTCACAAGTTAATGCCCACCTTTGCTTATTAACATACCTTTTTGTATCGACTATTAACTCCATTGGGATGTCAGCAAGATAACACTCTTCAACAAACCAGTCTGTCTCTATTCGAATTGTAACTTGCAGCTCCTTGCTGATTTGTAATTCTTCCTCTTTACATTTAGCACACACTTGTTTGGTATTCATCATATAGTCACATACTGCGCCTGGTAGATGGTGTATTCCTTCTTTTATAATTATTTGTTGATAATTTCGAGAAATTATCATCAATATATTTTTAAATGTTTTTGTATAATTACAATGAAGACAAAAGCGATGTTCAAAAGAAGAAGGATTTTCAACTAACAATTTTTCTGTCATTTGACTGATATTGCATTCTGTAAATACTGTATGAATTTCGGAAATGTTTTTAAATGTTTTAAAAATGTCAATCAACATTTTTGCTCGTTTTTGGTATATTACAGTGTTACATTTATGGTATGCTACTTCACGACAAATTGACAAAAACTGATTTTTTTTGTTTTTTTGTTTTTTTGTATAAAAACCCATAAATTCTTTAATAAAATCATGGCCGGAAAAACAGACCATGATTTTTACTATAATATTATAAGTGACTGGTTTCAAACCAGCCACCTCAAATTCATTTACAATAGTACTAATTTTTATATTTATTTTAAATATCTTTAGGGTGTATTTCCATACACCCTGAAATACTATAGTGTATACAATTACATTGATATTAAAATAAATATATAAAATTTTTTTCTTTATAAATAAAAATAAAAATAAATATAAGACAATGAATCGTAACAGCAAAATTATTAGTCTTTATGAAAAGATGATATATAATAATAGCTCATTATTACAATCTTTAAAATTAGGGGAAGTTTATTTATGTACAAAATGTCAAGATTTTAAGAAAACTGATGAATTTAGTAAAAATCAAAAGTGGTGTAAGACTTGTATGAAAACCAAAGTTAATAATGATTTTAAAATATGCGAATGTGGAAAAAAAATTTATTTGAGATGCTATATTGTACATTTAACATCAAACTATCATAAAAAAGAACGGAAAACATGAATAAAGATAACATTTAATATAAAATTATAAAAATAATTTTGTTATTAAAAAATAAATTCCATAAATAATATAAAATAAAATAAAATAAATTTTTTTCTTTATAATTAAAAATAAATACAATAAATTGTATACAATAAATTAATAAAAATGCCTCTACAGAATCAAATTATATTAGAAAAAATGAAAGTACCTGAACTTAAGTTAATAGCAAAGCAATATGATATAAAAAATGTTTGTAAAATGAAAAAAGATTGTTTAATAGAAAATATAAAAAAACAAGCTGCATTGAAAATGTTAGATAAAAATCCCTTCTTTAAGTTAGATAAATTATTGTTTACTAAAGAAAATTATTTTAATACTTCATTAGAAAGAAGACCAAAAGTGTATGATTTGATAGACGTAATTCAATTGAATCCACAAGTCCAAAATAAATTTAGGATACATAAAGCTGAATATAAAATTAGTTTTAAACAAGCATTATTACAAGATCTAAAACAATGTAATTCAGAATACAAAATTAATTATATAGATAAAGCTTTAAATGAAATGGTAAAACTTGCTAAAAGCAATTCAGCATATAAAAAAGATGATAGAATAAGTATTGCATTATTTAATCCAAACATAAAAACTCCCATATATACTGGTGTAGTAACCCGTCGCTCTCACTTGATTGGTTACTGCACACTTCTTTAACGACGAATGCACGTGCACGTCGTCACAATGAATCGGAGGATGGTGGTTGAAGTGAAGGTTGAGTAAGAATAGTTTAACACAAAATGTAGTTAATTATAGATATAATGTTTATTAACACGAAACTAATAATATAATTAATTTAAAGTAATTTAAAATTTGTCGACAGAATAATAATTCTACCGGAGAATAGTTGTAATTGAAATTATACTTGATGTGGACGGCAATGCGGCTGTTTCTAGTCCGCGACCCACACAAGTATTGTAAAGCACTGGTAATTACTTCTATGTCTAAAAAGTCTGTGAAACAGGGCCCCTATTTATATGAGACATGCCCGGGATTTAGGAAAGGATGATTGACGTCATAGGAATGGCGTGATGCGTAGTCGATCAGTATTAACCAATGAGGCGGCAGCCTCAGTGGCCTATTTTGGTGGCGTGATGTTGTTCAGGCCACCTAACCTTTGGAACGCCGTTTTTGTGTAAAAACGTCGGTTTACTACATTCCTCCCTTGTAAGAATGATACTCCGTATCATTAAGATGAAATGGCTGGATACACGGAATATGCCGTGCTCCGTGGTATTAGGGCTTCCTGCTTGATTACGTCTCTCGGCGTATGTCCGGAACTTCCTTTGGATCCAGTAGTAGAACTAGTAGAAGCACCTCACATATGATGCGTACACTTCTAGGATGTAAAGGATATATTTCAGGACACATGAGGAAGTCACTGACATGTTTACATTGACTTCTATCGATTTCTTCATAGGTGGAATACATTTCTTTTGATTTACTTATAGCTAAATACTTATGATTAGGTTTTACATATAAACAATTATTTTGGTCACAATTTGGTATTGGTATTAGCTGAAAAAGAGTTAATTCATGTTGGTATACTAAAAAAAAATACATTTACAATAAATACAATTTTGTCATTGGAATAATATATTGTAATGTCTGAGAGATGTATGGATTATTGGATTTGTTTTTTAATTTTTCCCCCACCGAGAAAAATAAAAACTTCGTAATTAAATCATTATCTACGTTATTATTATTTTATACCTATTTATTATTTATAGACTTTATTAAAATTATCATAATAATTAATAACCTTATTTTTTTTCATATGTAATTGGTTAGCTTAATATGTTTTTACCTACGATAATAATATAACAATGACTAGTTTATGACTACTTATAACAATAAAAGAAAATTGAAGGATCCTATAGCTAAAAATATATATATGTTATGACACCGAAGTGTTCATAAATCGGTCTCGAAATATGTTTTTTGTATTATTCACGTGGATCCTATAGTCCTTCCTCCCCATCTTTATTGTTATATTTCAGTTGTCATCCGTAAAAAATTGTTTTTTATAAATAGTTACCGCTATATCAGTGTTTCGGAATATGTAACGAAACATCGTGCGTATGCGCTCGTCGGAGTCGGTAAATTGCGTCCCGCAAAAAAGGTCATAGTTATATACTGTGTAAATTGCGGCCCGGGTATATTTGAAATGTACGTAAATTGCGGCCCGGGATATTCCGATTTCCGGTCGGCTGGTTATATTATTATCTTTAATATTGATCGATAAGATCACTTGATGCTCACTTACCTATATAATATTACTAGCCGCCAGTGTGCTGTGTGCATTTGATCGAAATATTTCGCACGAGTTTTTACATTGGTCTACAGTATTTGGTATTTGGTTTAGTATTTGTATTTTTTTTTAAATTTAATAACAATGGAAGTTATGAAAAGTGAAAAAAATAAGACGTTGAAAATAGTTAATGGTTATAAATTTCGTTTTCAAAAACTTCTGAAGAATGATATTGGTGTTGTACAGTCAAAACTTGTAAGTGTTTTTTAAAATTTAATAATAATAGTATATGTATAGATAGCTTTAAAGATCATAACCATCTACAACTTTCGGAACAAATTATAAATCGTCAAAAACTTAATAATAATTTAAAAAGAAAAGCCGTTGATGATATTTTTACAAGGCCATCGAAAATTATTCATTCTGAGTTAAAAAATGCTGATGTCGAATCTTTAACTACACAAGACGTAAAATTGATTAAAAGAAATTTACACAATGCTCGAGCTTCTATACTACCAAAATTACCAGACACTTTTTTATAACTTTTTTCTATAAACAAATATAGTAGGTTTCTCTACATTAAGCAATTTAAAAATGCTATGCGATTCTGATACTATATTTGTAGATGGTACATTCAAAAGTTGTCCAAAATTATACCATCAATTATTTACTGTTCACTGTGCAATAAATCAGTCTTATGTTCCACTCGTTTATATTTTATTACCTTCGAAGACTACACAGTGTTATTTACAAGCTTTTCATCATTTAGTTAAAGAGTGAAAAAAAATGACTTACAATTTAATCCTATTCGGTTATATGCCGATTTTGAAAAGGCTATTCACAATGCTGCAAGACATGTTTGGCCTTCTATTGAAGTAAAAGGGTGTAGGTTTCACCTTGGTCAAAATTGGTACAGGAAAATACAGCAGCTAGGATTAAGTAATGATTACAAAAGAAATAATACCGATATAAGTAATTTCTTAAAATTATTTTTTGGGCTTCCTTTTTTGAGTTGTGATGTGGTTGAAGATTGTTTTGCGTTTGATATAATGGCATTGCAACCACAAGATAATAGGATAGTACAATTTACCGACTACATATTAGAAACATATATAACCGACGACGCGGAGTTTCCACCACAGATATGGGCTGAATTTGTATCCTCAACGATGCGCACTACAAATAATTGTGAATCATTTCATAAAAAATTAAATAGTTCGTTCAATTCGTCACACCCAAATATATTTAATTTTATTGAAATTTTAAAAAACATGCAATGTGATACGTATATTATATTAAGAAGTCAGGGAACAAAAAGCAAAAAAATGACTGATAAAGAATCATTTATACATGACAAAATGTATGAATTGCAAGCAAAAAATATTACTCAGTTAGACTATGTGCGGGAATTATCTTATAAGTTTTTACCAGTATATTAATTCGAATTTTCATAATACTATTTTTTTCACTATACACATTTTTACTTATTTTTAATTATAAACAAAACAGCAAAACCAATATTTTTAACCATACCAATATGAATACAATTATATTGCCAGTCCTAAGTCTGAAAAATGGGAAGGAAAATATTGATTTTGTAATTTACATAACAATGACAAATATTTAAGTAGGCAAATATATTAAAATATACAAATATAATTGGCCGCAATTTACGTATGTATATAATATACCCGGGCCGCAATTTACGTATGTATATAATATACCCGGGCCGCAATTTACGTATGTTTATAATGTACCCGGGCCGCAATTTACATAAAAAATTTGAAACGGGACGCAATTTACAGCGACCCGCGCTCGTAGCAGGTCAACGTTGTTAACCCTTCTAGCCTGATAGTCGAGAATTGATTAATTTGTTTTTCAATACAATATATTTTAATCTCTTTAATAGCGTCGTAATAATTCTCGGCGTTAATTGTCGTATAATGATTATTTTTAAGATTATAGAATATTACTAATTTGTCGGTTTGTTCAATCGAAACAAAATTATTATTATCATTAAAAATTACCTGCTGCGGTAAATCGTTATTGTTTATTACATCTCTTATCGCTGGATGCGTTATTATTTTATCATTCGAAATAGGTAAAATTATATTTTCATTATTTTGCGCGTGTTTTATACTTTCCTCTATTTCAGTTATTTTGGAATTAAAAATCGGTTTAGTTTCCGCTTTTTTAAACTCTTCGAAATCGCTAATTGGCTCATCATTGGTAACAACATGTATACGTGTTAAGCAATCCGCGTTCGAATGTTGTGAGCCTGCTCTATAGATTATTTCGTAATCGTATTCCTCGAGCTGCAATCGCCATCGCATTAACTGAGACGAAACGTCTTTTATATTGAATAAATACGTTAATGGACGGTGATCGGTGATTATTTTAAATTTTTTTCCGTATAAATAAGGCCTAAAATACTTTACAGCCCATACTATCGCTAACAATTCTTTTTGTATTACGCTATAGTTTGTTTCGGCGGTATTTAGAGTTCTACTTGCGTAAGCTATGGGTTTATCTTTAGGTACGTCACCTTGAGACAAGACCGCTCCAATTGCGTATTGGCTTGCATCGGTCATGAGGTTAAAATTTCCGTTTTCCCAATTAGGGTAAATAAGTAGAGGTGGATTCATTAACGCGTCTTTTAATTCTTGGAATGCGTCTTCACACATGTCCGTCCACACGAACGGTGTGTTTTTCTTTAATAAGCTAGTAAGAGGTTTTGCTATTTTGGCAAAGTTATCAACGAATCGGCGGTAATAATTTAATAAACCTAAGAATGACTTTACGTCTTTCTCGTTTAGTGGTCTCGGATATTCTTTAATACAACTTAATTTGTTTGGATCAGGCGTGACCCCGTTTTCGCTGATCACGTGCCCTAAATATAACACCTCTTTACGTAGAAACATACATTTACTAGGTTGCAATTTCAGTTTATGTAGTCTTAATCGCGTAAACACCTGCTCTAACCTATTCTGATGATCTACTAAACTTGACCCGTGGACTACAATGTCATCTAGGTACGCCGTACATAACTCTTCCAAGCCCATTAAAATAGATTTCATAGCTCGAGTAAAAGTTGCCGGCGCAGAACTAAGTCCAAATGGTAAACGCAAAAATTCATAATGCCCTGATTTTGTAGAAAAAGCTGTTTTATGGGTGTCTCCCTTATCAATCATTATTTGATGATAACCGCTGGCAAGATCAAGACGTGTAGAGAAGTACTTAGATCAGCCTAAGGATTCTAGTATCTCTAATATATTCGGTAAGCCGTATGCTTCATTTTCCGTAACCTCGTTTAATTTTCGGAAATCTACACATACTCGTAACTTTTGGTTACCGTTCAGATCTTTTTTCTTTTTTACTACCACTAGTGGAAAATTAAATGGTGATAACGAATTACGTATTATATTCGCGTCTTTCATTTCTTTTACTTGTTTTTCTATCTCGTCCTGATACGCGTGCGGTAGCCTATATGGCTATATGGACGTATGTTAATCGGTTTAACACACCTAGGTGTATTAATTGTATGCGTAACAATGTCAGTTGCACTCAAAACATCGCCTTCGAGAAAAAATAGATCAGAAAAACGACTACACAGGTCTAATATGTTATCGCGTTCTTCGTGATTAAGATGCTCGGTATTAATAGTTTCTTTGATCCTTTTAATTCTATTCGAAGAGTAGTTGTTACTTTCGCTAGCAATAAAAACGTTATCGTGGTGCGGTTCCCTTTTAAAATTACTCGTGGTTAATTGTTCGATAATAAACGGTTGTTCGGATATATTTATTATATTACTTATTATTTTATCACCTTTGACCGGACTGATACTATTAGCTATAATTACGTCTTCATTAATTTCATATTTTTTTATCGTTATTGCTTCGTAATTGATTTCTTCGTCGGCCCTTATTTGTAATACACAATTACTCCTCGGCGGAATAATTAGTGCGTTATTAATTACTTTTTCTGGGATTATTAATACTTCTTTATCCCAATCCAAAACTACCTTATTTAGTTTTAAAAATGATATGCCTAATATACCTGCTTCGGGTATTGGAAAATTATCATTCACAATGTCGAATTTTACTACGAAAGGTTGTTTGTTAATATAAATTGGAATCACTACTGTTCCTACTGTCTCCACTGGACTTGCATGAATACCTTTAATTTTTTTCTTATCTTTTTCGTTTACGATTATATGCCCTTTTAAACTTGAAATTTTTATAATGTTCATTTCAGAACCGCTATCAATTAAAAATTTGATTTCGCTTTTAACAAATTTATCGGAAAAACATTTTATATGTTCCCGCGTTATAGGCGTTATTACGCGTACGTTACTTCCCGATTGTATTTCTTCGATGGATCTATTTTGATCGCTCCTATTATTTTTCTCCTCGAGTTTCTTTTTTTCATTATATTTTAATTTCCGACACTCGCTAATGTCGTGATTCGTTTTTTTACAATATTTGCAGAATTTGCTAGAATATTCGCGTTTAATTTCTGTCTTCGGACTTTGACCGCTGTTCGGATTCCTAAAAGTAGGTAATTTATGTTCGCTAGTTCTACACTCGTTTGCGTAATGACCGACTCGTTCGCAACGGTGGCATTTAACCGCGCTTTTATCGTTGAACTTTTTTTTATCGAATTTATTTTTATTATTCTGAAAATTATTATTCCCGAACGCATTATTATAATATTCGGAGGATTTTTCCTCCTCCATTGCGTGTAAAACTGCTACTTCGAATACTTGAATATTGCGCGCTTTTAATATAATTCCGATAGACTGTGAGACTCCCGCTATGAATACGCTTAGTGCATGCGCTTGCACCGTTTGCGCTATAATATTTATTTGCGCTGGATCTTTATCTACCGTTAACGCGTGTGTTAATTCGTGTGCAGTTTTTTCGATCCTAATCGAGAACTCTTTAACAGATTCTTTTGAATTTTGGCGCATCTGACTTAATTGTACCTGTAAGTACGACACTGAATGTGCTGAACCAAAAACGGTTTTAAATAAATTTTTTAATTCGTCCCAGGTGGTAATTACATTATACCTAACGGCCTCGAATGCATTACCTTTTAGCTGGGTTATTATGGCTTCTAAAATAATGGGTTTCAAAGTATTAGGGATACTCTTAAAAATGAATTCGCATTTAGCCAAAAAGGAAGCTAAATCCGATTCTGATCCCCCCGAAAATGAAGGTACTAACTTGATTGCCCCTTCTAAACTTAATTGATCTGGATTAGCCATTTTAATTATTAGTGTAACGGGATTATACGCAACAATTTGAAAAATTAGATCTGTCTACAGACATACAATATTTTATTCAAATGACTTACAAATTTTGCATCCTGTAGTCTTAATTGCCCGTGAAAAAATTGATTTTTGAAAACGTCCTTCCTGGACTGCCCTTGATTGAATGCTCTTACCGTCCTTCCTGGACTGACCTTGTTTGGAATGCTCTTGATTGAATGTTCTTACTGTCCTCACTCCTCCTTGACGTTGTGAACGTGGTTTCGTCGGTGGGTCTCAAAGTACTTTTTTTCGACGTCTCGAAAAGTTTTCGTTTGATGAAGTGAAACCCCACACCTGACACCAAATTTTATGTAGTAACCCGTCGCTCTCACTTGATTGGTTACTGCACACTTCTTTAACGACGAATGCACGTACACGTCGTCGCAATGAATCGGAGGATGGTGGTTGAAGTGAAGGTAGAGTAAGAATAGTTTAACACAAAATGTAGTTAGTTATAGATATAATGTTTATTAACACGAAACTAATAATATAATTAATTTAAAGTAATTTAAAATTTGTCGACAGAATAATAATTCTACCGGAGAATAGTTGTAATTGAAATTATACTTGATGTGGACGGCAATGCGGCTGTTTCTAGTCCGCGACCCACACAAGTATTGTAAAGCACTGGTAATTACTTCTATGTCTAAAAAGTCTGTGAAACAGGGCCCCTATTTATATGAGACATGCCCGGGATTTAGGAAAGGATGATTGACGTCATAGGAATGGCGTGATGCGTAGTCGATCAGTATTAACCAATGAGGCGGCAGCCTCAGTGGCCTATTTTGGTGGCGTGATGTTGTTCAGGCCACCTAACCTTTGGAACGCCGTTTTTGTGTAAAAACGTCGGTTTACTACACTGGAATGAGATCTGATGATATCATAGTAAACTTAAAATCTATAGTTGATGGTTTATTAACTTCAAATGAAGAAATTGATATTACAGAAACTACTTTTCAAGTTCAAATAGTAAACATACCCAGAGGTTCAAATGGAAATAAAATAATAAATTTATCAGAAAATATCCATACTAAAAGAAGTATTATTAAGATTAATAATGATGATAATTTATGTTGTCCGAGGGCTATTGTTGTTGCATTATCTACTCAAGCAAATAATATTTTAGGCCATGAATTAAATTCCAATAATATTACATACTTGAGAAAAGGCAGAAAAATTCAAAAATATTTAGCTTTAGAGTTATGTAATATGTTACCAGAATATAACGAAGAAGGATTTACATTGGATGATATTCAAAATGTGGAAAAAATACTAGATATACAAATAAATATTATTTGTGCTGAAAGTTTAAATGCTTTAATTTATAAAGGTGATGATAAAGAAACTAAAATTTATTTATATAAAAATGGTAATCATTTTGATGTTATTACATCAATGACAGGTTTTTATGGTTCTTCTTATTATTGGGAAAAGTGTAATAAAACATATAAAAATAAAAATAAACATAAATGTGTTAAAGATAAAAATGTATGTAAATTGTGTCAGAGACCTGAACATTCAAGTAGTACAAAAAATAAAATATATTGCCAAAAATGTAACAGATATTGTTATAATCAAGAATGTTTAGATGATCATTTTTTTGTATGTATGTATGTACGTAAATGTATTGATTGTAATAAAATATGTAAAAGATTTACTAAACTGGATGATATACATAAATGTGGATATAGAGAATGTATAAATTGCCATGAAGAAGTGAAAATAAACGAACATCAATGTTATATGCAACGTAGAATAGGAAAAGGAGGTAAATGTTTTGTAGGATGTACAAAATGTTGTGGTACAAATGGTCCATATAAATTTTGTTCTTATACAGAAAAATATATGTTTTTTGATTATGAAGCTCAACAAGAAACAGGAACACATATTGCAAATAAAATAATTGCACATGATTTTGAAGGAAATACAATTATGTTTGATACAAAAGAAGAATTTTGTAAACATATAATATCCAAGGATTATAAGGGATATACATTTATAGCACATTATGCAAAAGGATATGATTCACAATTTATTTTAAAATACTTGGTTGATAATACTATAAAGCCATTTACAATTTATAATGGTACAAAATTAATGTTATTAGAAATTAAAAATTTAAGTATAAGAATAATAGATAGTTCTAATTTTATTCAAGGCCCTCTCAGTAGTTTTCCCAAAACGTTTGGCCTCAAAGAACTGAAAAAAGGTTACTTTCCGCATTTCTTTAATACAGTAGAAAATCAAAATTATATTGGTATGTTACCTGATAAAAAATATTATGGATTCGAAACAATGAAGCCAGAGAATAAACTAGAATTTGAAAAATGGTATAATGATAAAATTAATGAAAATTATATATTTAATTTAAAAGAAGAATTAAAGGCATACTGTACTTCAGATGCGGATATCGAACGAAGAGGTTGTTTAGAACTTAGAAAACAATTTTTAGAAATAGCTAATATTGATCCTTTTCGCTATACAACTATAGCAGGTGTTTGTATGGATATCTATAGAACAAAATATTTGTTATGCGATACTATAGCTGTTTTGGATAAAGAGAAAAACGAAAATTATTCAAAGCAATCTATAACATGGTTAAAGCATTTTAATAACATAAATATCTACCACGCTTTAAATGGTGGTGAAAAAATAATAGCAGGATCTAAAGCAGATGGTTATGATGAAAAATCAAAAACAGTTTATCAATATCATGGATGTTTTTGGCACGGTTGTCCTAAATGTTATAGAGATAGAGAAACTATAAATAATATAAACCATGAAACAATGGATGATTTGTATCGAAAAACAATTGAAAGAAGTACAAAAATAAAAAAGGCAGGTTATAATCTTATTGAACAATGGGAATGTGATTGGATAAATAGCAATATATACAAAAAAAATAGAAAAATATGATATATCAGAACCAATTAATCCCAGAGATGCTTTCTTTGGAGGTAGAACAAATGCTACAAAACTAACAGTAAAAAATACAAAAATACGTTATATTGATGTGTGTAGCTTATATCCAACTGTACAATATTATGATTATTATCCTGTTGGGCATCCTGAAAAAATATTTAATCCAAAAGTATATGATAAAAATTGGTTTGGATTAATTAAATGTAAAATAACACCAAGAAATCTTTATCATCCTGTACTTCCAGTTAAAATTAAAATGAAAAAAAGTGAAAAGTCATTATTTCCTTTGTGTTATAAATGTGCTGTAGATCAAAATAAAATATGTAATCATTCTCCAAATGAAAGACAATTTATAGGAACATGGACAACAGATGAAGTTAATAAAGCTTTACAAAAAGGATACATAATAACAAAAATGTATAAAGTATGGCATTTTAAAGAAAAAACAACAGATTTATTTAAAGAGTATATTAAGAATTGTATGAAAATAAAATTAGAAAGTTCAAAACATAATTATAGTTCTAATGAAGAATATGTAAAAGAAGTTTTTGATAAAATGGGTATTTTGTTGGATATAAATCAAATAAGTGATAATCCTGGTAGAAGAGCTGTAGCAAAATTATGTCTAGTTAGCTTATGGGGAAAATTTGGACAGCGACAAAAAATGAAAAAAACTGAATTTGTTACAGACCCACAACAATTCTATAAAATATTATTAGATGATAGATTAGAAAATATAAATATAAAATTATTAAATGACAATATGATACAAATGTGTTATGATTATAAAGATTATTACATTGAAAATCATCATAATACTAATATTTTTATAGCTTTATTTACCACTTCAAGTGCAAGATTAAGATTATATATGTTAGATAAATTAGATAGAGCTGTAGTTGGTTATGATACTGATTCTATTTTCTATATAGATAATGGTGTTAATAAAATTAAAACAGGAACAATGTTGGGCGAATGGACTGATGAATTAGGTGAAAATGTACATATAACAGATTGGGCATCTACAGGACCTAAAAGTTATTATTATAAAACAAATGATAATAAATTTAAAACGGTTATAAAGGGTTTTACTTTAAATTATCAAAATTTATTAAAACTTAATGGGGAAGCAATGATAAAATTAATTGAAGAAAATAATAAAAATATTAATATAGAATTAGAATACAAACAAATAACACGTGATACAATTACTAAAACTTTAGTTAATAAAAATGTTACAAAAAAATTCTCATTTGATTATGATAAAAGAATAATATTACCAGATTATGATACAATACCATATGGTTACAAATTATAATCATTTAAAAACTAAATGTTTATAATTATATATTTTTAACTTATTAAGTATAGAAAAAATACATAATTTTATAATAAAGATAACAGTAATTCTTCTTCATAAAATGTACCTTCTATATCATAAATTATATAATAAATAACATTTGATTTAATAACTTTTTTAACTGTAAATATTTCTTTAGACCAATTTGTTTTTAATTTATTTCGATACACATCGTTTATTGAAGATAATCTAACTCTATCATTTATTTCAAATTTAGGGTTAGAATTACTAATATCATAATTATAAACAGTAGAAAGTAGATCATTCTCGTTTTTCTTATTTACATCAGCAGGTTTCATTTTTATCGTTCTATGATATGTATTATTATATGCCTTAATAATCTTTGGTAATTCAGTAATCCATACATTGTTTAAATAAAGTACTTTCTTTAATTTATCACCCAATGTTCTGTTAAAACGTTCTATTATGGATGCATTTTTATCGGTGCCTGTACTATACATTGTTATGTTATATTTATTTAGTAATTGTTTTAAATCTTTATTATAAAATTCCTTACCCTTATCTACATGTAATTTCTTAGGTACATTATGTTTAAATATTTGTGAAAATGCCTCAGATACTTCCAATCCACTTTTTGTTTTCAAAGCTACAGAATAAACTTTTTTAGAAAATGTATCAATAACATTAAGAATATATTTAAAACCATTATTAGCTTCTTATAAGGCTTTATGGTTATCAATTATAAGTTACATTTACTATTAGATACTGTTTGCACCTAATACATTTATCTGGCTCATAGTCCATAATTTTAATTTTATCTGTTCTAAAGAAACCCAAAATTATAAACTTAAATAGTTCTCATGGTTTTAATAGGTAACACAAATATTCCATTCTAATTAATTAAAAAGAATAATTATTGATAGTTATTGAAACGCTATCTATTAAGTTTGTGCACCATATATACTATAAATAAAACGTTTTACATAATCTGTAGTGGCATAGATGTCTCATATTATATTGTCTAACATATTATTATTATTTAGTACATCAGTCCATCTCTTACATACAATTTGAGGAAAGGGATGAAGATTAGTATATTTGGCTAAATTTGTTTTTATTAAAATAGTCATAGGTAATAGGTATACTCATATTATTAATAAGTGACTTAAAATTATATTTATATTTTAATTTAAATAAGTAACTAGGTACCTAATTTATAAGATCAGAAACATGCACTTATAATATAAAATTAGATAGGTAACACAATCTGTGTAATTTTATCAATTAACATGGATTTGTATTTCCAACTACTTTCCATCTTATATTATACAGTATAAAGTATTTCTATCTTATTTACACAGACTTTATACTTATACTATAGACTGGTCCTGAGAATTCAAATTCAGTAATATATTATAACATTTTTTTGGTAGCATTGTTATGGATTCCTGTAAAAAGATACGTTTAACATCGAAATCTCAATTTAATAAAAATGTGAGATATGAACTTAAAAATTTGGATAATTTGAGAAAGAATAATGCAACCTCAACAATTACTTTCAAGAATTCTAGTTCAGTTGTACAGTGTGACCCTAATTCTGCTTCTGAAATATCAAATGCGTTATGCAACAATAATGTTTCAAATATACTATGCCCACAATTATATGAGACAGAAAATGATTCTCTAATATTACCAACAATTTCATCTGTCCAAACCTTCAGTTTACCTGACAATAATGTTGTAAATAAGGACAGCAGTGTATTAGAGAACTCAACAATTATTTCTATTCCTGATCAATTACGAACATGGGCAATTAAGAATAAAATTACTCATGTTGCTTTGGGTGAACTTCTATTAATTCAAAAACAAATACCTAGCTTAGAAAATTTACCCAAATGTCCAAGGTCATTTTTAAATACACAAAGAAAAACCGTTTTGAGAGACATAAATCCAGGAAAATACTACCATTTTGGTTTAGAAAATGGTATTGTCAGTATGCTTGAAAAAATTGATTTGTCCAATACGAGTGTTATCAACGTTGGAATTAATATTGATGGTTTACCCCTTAGTCACTCATCATTAAGTCAAGTTTATCCTATTTTATGTTTGATAACTAATGCCAATATCTTAATTTCTTCAAATATTTTTTGTGTAGGTATCTACCATGGCTACGATAAACCATGTCATTTTAATGACTTTTTAGAAGAGTTTGTTCACGAAGCTGTTAATCTAACATTAAATGGTATACATATAGGCACTAGACATTTTAATTTTAAAATTGTCATGTTATTATTCGATGCTGTTGCTAAAGCAAGTGTTTTACGAATCAAAGGACATAGTGGTTACTCTTCATGTTCAAAATATACTCAAGAAGGAGAATACCTGGATCATGTTATTTTTCCTGATATTGATTTTATTAAAAGAACTGATGAAGATTTTTTAAACCAAACAGATCCAGAACACCATACTGGTCATACTATTCTTCAGCAAATTCCTAACTTAGGTTTAGTTACTGAAGTCCCCCTTGATTATATGCACTTAGTATGTCTAGGCGTGGTTAAGAAGTTGCTAGTTAACACTTGGTGTTTTGGGCGTCCCCCTCATAAATTACCATCAAGAACTGTGGGGATCATATCTGATTCGTTGTTAAATTTAGTTAAATATATACCTCATGAGTTCGCAAGAAAACCAAGACCACTTAAAGAGGCCAAACGGTATAAAGCCACAGAATTTAGGCAATTCCTGTTGTATACTGGTATAATTGTTTTAAAAAACAATTTAAATAAACAGAAATATGATCATTTCTTAACATTACATGTTGCAATCCGTATATTGTTGTCTGACACATTATTGCTAACTATGACTGACTATGCGGAAGAGTTATTAAAGCATTTTGTTGTTTCTTCCAAATTAATTTATGGTCCTCAAATTTTATCACATAATTTCCATAATTTACTACATTTGACTGACGATGCCAGAAAGTATGGAAATTTAAACTTATTTAGTAATTTTTCTTCTGAAAATTACCTACAGAAAATAAAAAAACTTTTAAGAGCACACAACAATGTTTTATCACAAATAGTACGACGGTTTTCAGAAGAAAGATCTTTACTACAGATTTCCCCTACAATTAAAATTCAACCTGGTAGTTTCAAATTAGAAAAAATACATAATAATGGCATTTTAATTAATGATACTACAGACCCTCAGTACAAACAAGTATCTTTTTCTAACTTTAAACTTTGTTTGAAATTGCAAGATTCATGTTGCAAACTAAAATGCGGCACTATTATTGAAATTATAAACTTTGCCTATTGCCAGACATTAAATCAAGTAGTTATTATTGGTTTGAAATATAATAATATATCTGACTTTTACACAAAACCTTGTTCTTCATCTATATTTGGCATTCATGTTGTTAATGACTTAAGTAAAAGTTATTCGCATTGGCCATTATCAGATGTCTATCAAAAATTAATACGTTTACCCTATGACAGAAGTTTTGTAGTTATACCATTGCTACATATTGAAAATTGATATTATTTAAAATCTTATATCATTTTCCCTTGCACATTTTTAGTTTTTACATAACAATTTTATTTGAAAATATACTTATTGAACTGTTCAATAACTGTTCCACAATTATCATACTGTGTTATTAATTATTATGCAAGCTGTATACAAATATGTATATAAATATTTTATAAATTATAAAAGCATTCACTTATGTTTCACTTATATAAATTTAAATTGATTATAGATCATGTCAGCAGTTTGTGGGTGGTATGTTGTTAAATTTATCCATGAAAAAAACACTATTGAAGTTATTCCAAATAATTGGATGATACATTTTGAGAAATGTTTATGGCCTTCACATATTGGATTATTAAAGATGCAAGCAGCAATAAAAAATAGATTAACTCCAAGTAATGATTGGTCTTCATATGCCATTAAAGTGATTTGTACTAGAATGTTTTCTAACTATAATGAAGCCTCTAAATTTGCTAACAAAACTCTTGCGGAAACTTCTTCAGAATCTGACGCTCCAAATTTCTTAACTTCATCCAAAAACCGTAAACGTACAAATAATACAAACAATAACAATGTATTGATTAAAAAACATACACTGCAGGGTAATGTTGAAAGTAGTGATGAAGAACAATCTAATATATCAATTGATGTACCTCCATATCCAAAATGTCCAAGTATGTTTTATATGTTTTATATTGATATCTGAAAGTAATGTTCTCCTATAAAACGTTTTTATTCTATTATCTGTTTATTTCATTTAGATTTAGAAACAATCGTAGAAGAAAAAAGCAACACGGATAAAATCAATTATTGTGATGAAGATAATATTTCTAATATATTACTAGTTGATAATAATGAATATAATGATTTTGAAGAAGAATTAAATTATGGATCTGATACACAACAATCCTTAGGTAAGTTTTATGCTTTATACAAATTAGGTAGGTACAAGTTTAAACAAGTTAATGCCTTATATAATTGGCATATATTATACATAATGGTTAGAAAGTACATTTGTTATTACATATTTTGGTAAAATTACATCAATAGAACACTTAATATTTTAAATTTTAAATTAACTATGTATAAATTATTATGGTTTTATTTAATAAATATAATATTTATATAATAATTTAATGATATTTATTTATGGTTTACAGAAAATAACTTAGCAGATTTTGAAAAAGCTTCCAACTTACTTGTTGAAATACCGCCTGAAGTAAACAAAGAAATAGCTATAATCAATTCATCGTTATCAACTACAAATAACTGCAGTGATTCAGTTACAACAAAAAAAAATATAATTTATTTAAAAAAATTCAATACAAATTTGGTGGACTTATGTCAAATGTATATTATTTTGTTTAATTTCAATATATAGGTAAAATACTATTGCTCCTAATTATTGTAGTCATGATTAAAAAAAACCTAATATACTATATTATCAGGTTGATCAACAGTTTACAAATAATAAAGGCTCACTTTATATAATAATTCTGGTTTTTAATGGTTCATTTAAATAATGAAATAAATAATGTTAAATACACTCACTTGGATATTTTAGTAATTTTCATTGTTGTATAAAATATTTATAAATGTCATACTTTTTTATTTTAAGACATGTTTATATTTCATATTTTTTGTTCCTAAGTAAATAACCACTATAATTGTTCTTATAATAAATTGTTCAGGGAACATGCATTGATATTAATATATAATAATACATACCTTATTTTTTACTATACATTATTGATATTAAACAATTAGTTAATATTAAATCCTAACAGAATTCCAAAGACAAGTCATGAGACAACTTGTCACTCTGAACGCTAGATTTGAGGAACACACAAAGTATCTTGATGTTATTATGGTTATGGTTAACGACCTCAAAGAAAAGTTACAACATACAAATCCACTAGAAACATCAATAAATGGCCGTCATGAAGTAGAGAATGTTTTGTCCAAATTTCCTGTAACTGATGAAATTGCATTAAACGAAATAACTAATGACTTGAATAATAATTCTTCAGTCTATGATCAAATTGTAAGTTATGTTAATATACATGTTATATTTGTACAACTTAATATTACAATATATCAATTATTATATCAAATGTCTTTAAAATACAATTCATTAAATATTTAGGTGAAAACTTTAGCATTGATTGGAGGATCATCTTTCAAAGAGTCTGTCCGGCGCATCTTAAGGAAGTTGATCACTGATGATTATGCTAAATCATTTAGTTATACTGGGCACAAGAACAATAAACAACCGTTTAATAAAACTATTTTGGCATCATTACTCACAAGTAAATATGATTTTTTTTTATATAAATAACAAATTTATTATTTGTTTACTTATTTTCAAAATACGTGATTCAATTTAATCTGTTATTTTATTGATCGCCACTCAGGCCTTTTTTTCATATTTTAAGAGTGTAAAATTTTACTTTTATTTTTCTGGAATGTGTTTTATTTTACTTGAGGATTTTAGTGTTATATTAGTGTCAAATGATTTTTTGTTCACTGCAACCGTGACAACAAGCTAATACCTTATAACTAATTAATATGAATAATATAATAGTGTCCGTTTGGTTACCATCCTCCTCTTATCTATGCCGCTTTTGTACATTTTCAAAAATTTCAAGCCCCCTCCTATAAATAAAAAAATTTATCACCTATTCGGTCATTAATATTTCATATTTCCCTACATTGAAAAATACAAATAATGTTACTTTGTAGACTCCTGTTGCCTCCCTCAGCAATAATGTGCTCACCCCCCCCCCTCCACAGGTTGGCAACACTTGTTTGCATTTTGAAAAAATACTATATAATCTATAGTTTTGTATTAACTTAATATGTTATAATTATATAATTATACAAAATTATAATGTTTTAGGAGCTGTTCATTCATCTAACAACAATTCAGGCAGGACAATAAAAGAAATCGAATCAGTTGCAAGTATTTGGCTAACCAAAGCAGGGGAAAGAGCTAATAAGACTGCAGTAGTTTTAAATAATGTTAATATTGATTAATTTAAACATAGAAATATGTTTTTATACTACCATTAATTTTTTTTAAACACAGTTTATAAAATATCTATAAAATATATGAGTGTTTCAAAGTTTATTTTGGTTTTTTTTTTTAGTTAGACTTAAATATTGCATTTAGATGCAAGATTTAAAAATAATTAGCTATTCTATACAAAAAAAAAATATGCAAATATTATAAAAAAAATAAAAATATATATATGTATATATTATATTATATCTATAGATATATCTATAATCTAAAATAAATTAATATATTCACAACCAATGGATATATGTTTTATAATGAATAGAATATGATATTCATCATCAAATAGTATTTTGGTAATAATTTATACGAACAATTATGAGTTATTCATATATTATTTAATTTTAAATACTCATAGAATATTGTATGAATAATTTCAATTACTATATAAATATTCCAATAAGATTATTCATAGTTGATCCAATAAGACTAGATATTCATGGACTATCTATAGTTGACTCATTTTGCTATTTTTTCACATTATATGCATATTAATAGAATATCTTTATGTGAATGAAGAATATTCTTTACTTATTACATATATTCTTAGTGAATATTCTATTATTATCTTATTAACATCCACGTGTTACTTGGGAGTGCTGGTGCGAAGCCTTCCCGGCACCATTCCGCAACGACGGGGGGACCGAGTCCCGCAGCCGCTGTGAGGCCCCGTATCGCCGTCTGGAAGGAGACCGGTTTCGCCGACGGGGGGGACCGATTTCACCGGCAGGGGGGGACCGGTCCCTCTGCACTTTTGGTCTCCTGCCTGCATAATAAATAATATTTTAGATGCATTGCCTACGATCACATATATAATATACACAAAATACACTTACAATGGCGGGCCAGGTGGCCAGGTTTTCTGCAATTGTAGCATTCTGAAAAAGAAAAGCGAACAACATTACCATGTTTATCCATATACCTATAAACTAATGGACAACGCTTAGAGAGAGAGGTAAGAGGTCCAATATACAGTATTAGTTTCGTAAGTCTATGATTTCCCACATTATGTTTTTTCTCTCTTTCTCTTATATGATTCCATCAAGATTCCCCCACTATGTTCCTTCTTACTCACTCTATATTAGCGTTACTCAGTGATGGTTGGGTGGTGAGGGAGGTGCAATCCATTAGTTTATAGGTCTATATGCAAGAAAAAAAGTCCCCGGAAAATAGTCCCCGGTAAAAAAATCTCACGGAAAAAAAAAGTCTCCAAATTACTATTTGATTTAAATTCTGTCTTTTATCATATAGGTATTTATTAAGTACATAGCCCATAGGTAAAACATGTTACATATTTGTATTGAAAATTATGAACAATCAACTAAATTAAATAGATACCTTTCTAGGATTAAAAATTATTGTAGATAAGTATTTATATACATAATTAAATACATTTTAAATTTATTGAAAATAATATAATATCTTAAACATATATAATATATAAGATTTGTCAACCCAATTCATTTAGAAACATAGATATACCAGTATATAACAGTATAGAGGAAATATCGTTTTATTTATTCTATAATGAGAGACTTTGTTTCCGTGGGACAATTGCAGAAGATGGTGGTTGATTAGTGACGGGGCTTGCAGTCTGCACCGTCACCGTACAATTTGTAAACTGAAACATTCTGAAACAAATTGAAAAATTAACATTTGTAAAGTTGTCAAAAAAAACAAAAAAAAAAAAAGTGAAAAATATAATAAAGTAACGAGTACTCACTTCCACTGGTCGATGGCAAATAAATATAGAATTGATTCCACTGTTTAGTTTTGCCTTGCATTTTAGTAATGGTATTTACCGATGTTATTACCAGCACCGCGGGTCTGTCAAAATCGTTGAGCATTGACAAAAAGCTTATTAAAATTAAATAGGTAACATTTGGTAATACTGCTTGTCACGTGGTGGCAGAGTAAAGAGCGAAAAGCTCACCCGAGTAACATTTATAATGTGCACCGTCGGTGCTTATGCACTGTACTTTGGGCACAATTCACACACGGTTCTAGTGTGCAGAAAAAATATCGTATGTGTGCATAATGAGAGCCAACGTTCTAAATCTTACCGTAATATAAAAACCGAATAAACACGGTTCTCATTCAGATCCACGGTGAAAAGTTGTTTTCGGTCACCAACAATGCCGAGGTACTAGTTATTACCGTGCCCTCTGCATGCATGCGTTGTGTTAATATTATAATTATTTCAGTGCTCGTGAACCGTACTTACGTAATTAGTAGGTGCAATGCACGCACGGTGTTTTCACACATATCGATATCCTATACATATATATATGTATAAGATCTATTATTTACGTGTTGCGGTATTAATAGTATATATAAGTAGTATATGGGTCACTATGGTACATTGCAAAATTCTTTTAATTATTTTGCAAATCGTGAAACGCAATAATTATTAAAATATTTTCATAGAAATTGAAATGCAAAATTCTTTAGTATAGGGATCACTATGGTACACTTTCATTTTAAATGCAAAATTCCTTAAATTATTTTGCAAATCGTGAAACGCAATAATTATTAAAATATTTTGCAAATCGTGAAACGCAATAATTATTAAAATATTTTTTCATAGAAATTGAAACGCAATATTTCCTAAAATATTTTTTTATAGAAATTGAAACGCAATATTCCTTTAATTATTTTGCAAATCGTGAAACGCAATAATTATTAAAATATTTTTCAAAAAATCTGAAATGCAAAAATACTAAAAATAATTTTTATAGAAATTGAAATGCAAAAAATACTAAAAATATTTTCCTATGGGGGACTTCGGCACACGTGACATTTAAATGCAATAATTACTTAAAATATTTTTCAAAAATCTGAAATGCACCAAAACATTTTTTAATAGAATTGTTCTATCAAAAATAAAAATCGAAATAGCATATTTAATTGCAAAATGTATTAAAAAGAAATTGAAAAAATTAATTTAAAAATTAAAAATATAATAAATAATAAAAATAATGGCAAATATAAATTCTATAAGCATATTAGAAAATATGAAAGTCTCTGAGCTTAAGTTAATAGCAAAAGAGGCTAAACTTAAGGGTTATAGTAACCTTAAAAAAAATGATCTTATATTAAGAATTAGGAGAGGTCATACAATTCGCGATTTAACAACTTCTGAGCTTAAGTCAATAGCTAGAAGTTTTGATATAAAACAAATTTACAAACTTAATAAAGAATGTTTAATAAAAAAAATTAAATTAACAAGAAAGCAACAACCTTTTCGTAAATTTCAAGAAGATATATTCAAGGATGAAGTTTTTAATAGTTCATTAAACAATAATCCATTTCAGAAGTTAGAAAAAACAATTTTCACCGAAGAAAATTATTTTAATAGTTCATTAGAAAAAACATCAGATGTTTATGATTTGATAGATATAATTCAAATGAATAAACAAATCCAAAAGAAATTTAAAATACATGAAGCTGAATATAAAATTCGGTTTAGAGAAGCTTTAATAAAAGATCTAAAGCTGTGTAATGCAAAATACAAAATTGATTATGTACATAAAGCTCTAGATTCCATGTTAAAACTTGTCCAAAAAAATTCAAGTTATGAAAAAGGTGATCAAATAAATATTATAGTGATGAATCCAAATTTAAACAATACTATATCTACTGGTATGAAATCTGATAATTTTTTAACAAACTTAAAATCAATTATTGTTAACATATTAACTTCAGCTGAAACAATTGATATAACAGAAACTACTTTTCAAGTTCAATTAGTGAAAATACCAAGAGGTTCAAGGAGAACTAAAATAATTAATTTATCAGAAAATATAAAAACAAAAAAAAGTATTATTGAGATTAATAACGATGATAATTTATGTTGTCCGAGAGCTATTGTTGTTGCATTATCTACTGAAACAAACAATATTTTAGGTCATGAATTAGACCCCAATAAAATTAAACAATTGAAGATAGGTAGAAAAATTCAAAAAGATTTAGCTTTAGAATTATGTAATATGTTACCAGAATATAACGAAGAAGGATTTACATTGAATGATATTAAGAATGTGGAACTTGCACTAGATATTCAAATAAATGTTATTTGTGCTGAAAATTTAAATACTTTAATTTATAAGGGTGAGGATAAAGAAACTAAAATTTATTTGTATAAAAATGGTAATCATTTTGATGTTATTAAATCCGCTAAAGCTTTCTACGGATCGTGTTATTATTGTAATAAGTGCGATAAACCATATCAAAATAAAGATAAACATAAATGTGGTAAAAATAAAAATAAAAATATATGTAAATTGTGTACATATTATGGTGAGAGATTTGAACATTCAATTAGTACAAAAAATAAAATATATTGTGAAAAATGTAATAGATATTGTTATAATCAAGAATGTTTAGATAATCACGAATATGTATGTGCCTATGTATATAAATGTATTGATTGTAATAGAATATTGTTTAGAGATAGGGAACATAATTGTGGTTATAGTAAATGTAGAAATTGTCTAGAAGAAGTGAAAATAAATGAACATCAATGTTATATGCAAAGTAGATTAGCAAAAGGAGGTAAATGCTTAGTAGGATGTACAAAATGTGGAGGTACAAATAAACCATATCAATGTTCTTATACAGAAAAATATTTGTTTTTTGATTATGAAGCTCAACAAGAAACAGGAACTCATATCGCAAATAAAATAATTGCTCATGATTTTGAAGGAAATAAAATTATGTTTGATACAAATGAAGAATTTTGTAAACAAGTAATATCTGAGGAATATAGGGGTTATACATTTATAGCACATTATGCAAAAGGATACGATTCACAATTTATATTGAAATACTTGGTTGATAACACTATGAAACCATTTACAATTTATAATGGTACAAAATTAATGTTATTAGAAATTAAATATTTAAAAATAAGAATAATAGATAGTTCTAATTTTATTCAAGGTCCTCTCAGTAGTTTTCCCAAAACGTTTGGTCTCAAAGAACTGAAAAAAGGTTACTTTCCGCATTTCTTTAATACAGTAGAAAATCAAAATTATATTGGTAAATTACCTGATAAAAAATATTATGGATTCGAAACAATGAAACCAGAGAATAAACTAGAATTTGAAAAATGGTATAATGAAAAAATTAATGAAAATTATATATTTATTTTTAAAGAAGAATTAGAGGCTTACTGTAATTCAGATGTAGATATTTTACGAAGAGGATGTTTAGAATTAAGAAAACAATTTTTGGATATAGCTAGCATTGATCCTTTTTGCTATACAACTATAGCAGGTGTTTGTATGAGTATTTACAGATCAAAATATTTGTTAGAAGATACTATAGCTGTTTTAGATAAAGAAAAAAATGAAAATTATTCAAAACAATCGATAACGTGGTTACAAAATTTTAATAATAAAAATATCTCACATGCATTAAATGGGAACGAAATAATAATAGCAGGAGCTAAAGTAGATGGATTTGATAATAAATCAAAAACGGTTTATCAATATCATGGATGTTTTTGGCACGGTTGTACTAAATGTTATAAAGATCGAGAAACTATAAATAATATAAATCATGAAACAATGGATGATTTGTATCAAAAAACAATTGAAAGAAGTACAGCAATAAAAAAAGCTGGTTATAATCTTGTTGAGCAATGGGAATGTGATTGGATAAATAGCACTACATACAAAAAAATGAAAAAAGCTGATATAGCTGACCCTATTAATCCTAGAGATGCTTTCTTTGGAGGCAGAACAAATGCGACAAAATTAAGGGTAAAAAACACAAAAATGCGTTATATTGATGTATGTAGTTTATATCCAACTGTGAATTATTATGATTATTATCCTGAAGGACATCCCGTAAAAATATTTAATCCAAAAAAATATGATAAAAAATGGTTTGGTTTAATTAAATGTAAAATTTTACCTCCAAGAAATCTTTATCATCCTGTACTTCCAGTTAAAATAAAAATGGAAAAAAGTGAAAAGTTATTATTTCCTTTGTGTTATAAATGTGCTGTAGACCAAAATCAAAGATGTGATCATTCTAAAAATGAAAGACAACTTATAGGAACATGGACAACAGATGAAGTTAATAAAGCTTTGGAAAAAGGATATATTATAACAAAAATTTATGAAGTGTGGCATTTTGAAAAGAAATCAACAGATTTATTTAAAGATTATGTAGATAATTTTATAAAAATAAAATTAGAAAGTTCAAAACATAATTATAGCTGTAATGATGAGTATATAAAAACAATTTTCGATAAAATGGGTATTTTATTAGATAAATTAAAATTAGGTGATAATCCAGGTAGGAGAGCTGTAGCAAAGCTGTGTTTAAATAGTTTATGGGGAAAATTTGGACAACGACAAAAAATGAAAAAAACTGAGTTTGTTACAGATCCACAACAATTCTATAAAATATTATTAGATGATAGATTAGAAAATATCAATATAAAAATATTAAACGACAATATGATACAAATGTGTTATAATTATAAAGATTATTACGTTGAGAATTTTCATAATACAAATATATTAATAGCTTTATTTACAACATCTAGTGCAAGATTAAGATTATATGAAATGTTAGATAAATTAGGTAGAGCTGTAGCTTATTTTGATACCGATTCTATTTTCTATATAGATAATGGTGTTAATAAAATTAAAACAGGAACAATGTTGGGAGAATGGACTGATGAATTAGGTGAAAATGTACATATTACAGATTGGGCATCTACAGGTCCTAAAAGTTATTATTATAAAACAAACGATAATAAACATCAAACGGTTATAAAGGGATTTACTTTGAATTATCAAAATTTGTTAAAACTTAACGGTGAATCAATGATAAAATTAATTGAACAAAAAAATAAAGATAGTAATATAGAACTAGAATATAATCAAATAACACGTGATACGCTTACTAAAAATATAGTTAATAAGAAAGTTACAAAAAAATTCTCGTTTGGTTATGATAAAAGAATAATATTACCAGATTATGATACAATACCATACGGTTACTAGAATATGATATCCTAATGAGTTGGGAGACACGGTGTCTCCCAACTTTATAATTTCATAATCATGGGCTTGATACCGTAAATATTTTATAGTATATTTATAAAATATACTATAATAGATATTCTATTATAGATATCACTTCCTTTAACTTAGGTCATATTATTAAAATTCTGATTTTTGTAACTCTTCGTTATAAAAACTCCCTATAATCTCTCCATTGTTTAAATCTATAATTTTATAGGTAATAGGAATTGTGTTTAAAATTTCATTAACTATAAATATTTCATCAGTCCAATTTTTATTAAATTTATTATCAAATGTTTTTTTATAAGCTGGTATTCTTACTCTATCACCTACACTAAATTTAATTTTTGGTTTAGGGTTGTCTTTTGTAGAAAATAATTTGTGAAAAACAACATCTTTGTTAGATTTATTTACTTCACAAGGTCTCATACCAATAGATCGATGTATGTCTTCGAAATTATATTCATATATTAAACTTTGTAAAATTTTAATCCATTTTTTTGAATTTGTAACTTCAAATTTTAATCTCATTTTCTTGTTTAATGTCCTATTAAATCTTTCAATAATTGATGATTTTTCTTCATTTTGGGTGTGATACATTTTAATTCCATATTCTTGCAAAACTTTTTTAAAATGTTTATTTTCAAATTCCAAACCTTTATCTGTGTGAAGTTTTTTTGGTGCTTGATGATTTTGTGATATAGCTTGTTTTATTATTTTTTCAAATGCTTCTGAAACACTAATTCCATCTTTCTTTTTGAGTTCTAAAGCCCAAGAAAATTTTGAAAATGTATCTATAACAGTTAATATATATGAATAACCCTCATTTTCATCAGAATAATTTCTCATTATAACTAAATCAGCAGCCCATAAATCATCAATATCTTTAGTAAAAATTCTTCGTTTAGGAAATTTTTTTCTAACTGGTTTATGAAGTTCTTTAGCTAATTTCATTTTATCTGTATCATTTAATTTTTTATTGGAAATATTATGTCCAATTGTAGAATTTTTTATAAATTTACTTTTATTTGTGTTACACTTGAAACATTTTGATGAAATTCTCCATCTACCATTAACTGTTTGAATTTTAGTTGCATTAATATTTTTTGTTTGAATTTTACATTTAAGACAATATATAGTTTCGCTCATTTTTTATATTTATAATGAAAAAATTTTTAAAAAAATTATTGAAAATAAAAAAAATTTTATTTTCTAATATAAATAAGAAATAGAAATGGAAAACTTTAAAGATGCTTTAAATAAAATAAACAATGGATATATATTTATAAAATGTAATTATTTGGAACAAGGAAAACCATACAAAGTAAATAAGTTCATAAAGATTGATACAAAGTTTGGAAAAAGATTATCAGTTGTATTAAACGATGAATATATGTTAAATTTACCAGATAGATATACAAATGAATTTACAGAAAACGAAATAACATGTTATAATACAAATTCGGAAACAAAATTTAATCTTATTTATAATGGTGAAACATTTTTAAAGAATGGGAAAACAAGACATGATTTTAATTTTTTTAAGTAAAAAATAAATTTACTTTTATAAATGGTATTTATAAAAGTTAAAAAGGGTCGTATTGATTTAAACAAACCTATTCACAATGATGATGGTGATCATTTTTTAGCTCTCTATTCAATAGTTTTGAAAGGCAACGATTTTATTAATATTGAATCAGACTGTTGTATAACAATTAAACAGAATATAATACATATAAAAACAGGTAGATATAGTATTGAACAATTGAACAAAGAAATAGAACCACTTATTATATCATTTTCTGATGAAACTAATAGAATTACAATTAAATCTCCTTGTTATTATAAATTAGATGAAAAATTAAAAAAATATTTAGGTTTTAATGATAATATAGATTTTTCGACAAGTGAGAAAAAAATGTACTATCCTATTGATGGTGAATATTACATAAATATTGAAAAAGAATGTGAATTTAGATTAGGTCGAAATGGTCAAATCCCACTAGGTACAATATTTATTGGTATTTATTCAATAGGTGAAATTGAAAATTTATTTAATTCATTCGGAACTAAATTTGTGGAAAATTTTCCTAAAATAAATCTTGAAATAAATAAAAATTTATTAAAAATAACTGCTTCAATTGGTCTGTGTTTTGATGAATATTTATCAAATTGTTTAGGTTTTAATTTTATAAATCATCTGATCCCTATTAATAAAACATGGCCTAAAGGGAAAGAAATAGAATTAGGTGTTGAGTATACAACACCAGATATTGCTTATACGGTAATAGGAATAAAAACTCCAATATTTTACACTCAAGGTTTCTTAAAAGAAATAAATGGTATTATTTCTAATGAAAATAGTAAAACAGAATTAAAAGGAAATTATTCAATTGAACATTTAAATAGTTTATTCAATTCGATTATGAAGTTTGAAAATAATGGTGATTACATTAAAATAACAACAAAAGATTATTTTTCATTTGATAAAGATTTAAATTTAAGTTTAGGAGGGATACATACACATCATGGAGAAAATTCATCATTAAATAATAACAACAAAATATTAGAAGTACATTGTAATATAATTGAAGAATCTATTACACATAATATTGATGCGGTATCTCATTATGATGAAGTTTTATTTTTATTTCAATATAATTCTAATAGTGCTTTGATTAAACCTCATAAAATGATATATAGACCAGTGAGTAAAAATCGGTTTCAAAAAATAGAAATTTATATTTTAGATTTGAAAGGTAATATTGTTAATTTTGATGAAGAATTTATTGGTGTTCTTGATCTAATAAAAAAATAAATATTAAAAACTTTTTTTCAAGATAAAATATCTTGAAAAATTAAAGTAGGGAACGATTTTTTAATTAATTTTAATATATTTAATAGCTTTCATCAACTATTCCTCTTTCAATATCAAACGTATACACTGCACTAGAAATTAAACAAATATAACAAATTGTTTTATCAGGTAAATTTTGACTGAAATCTAAGTTTAAAATTACTGTACAGTTGGAGATTGCAATTTGATTAGGGTGTCTAGTCATGTTAACAACAAAAAATGGTCTCTTTTGTCTAAATTGTAATTTATCTAAATACATTAATGGATTTTCTTCATATGATTTATAATAGGTTTTTTTATAACTCATATGATCTTCATATGATTGACAACATTTTATATCATTAAAATCTTGATTTTGTAATTCATTAGGATATTTTTTTCCATTTACTTCAAAAGAATAATTTACAACATCACAATGATCAAAATAACAAGCATTACTTTCTTGATTGTCTAATCTGTTTTTTTGAAAATAAACAACACCAAACGATGGATGTCTATTATTTCGATAATTATTTGTTACATCAAATCTTATCTTTTTTCCCCAAAATGTATGTTCTATTGTCCCATTAAAACATGCGCAATCGTATTATGAAAAAGGTAAAATGCGCGCAATCGTATTTTACCTTCGTATACACCCCTCGGGCTGGTGCAGGGCGGTCGAGCCGCAGTTAAAAGGAACGGCGAGTGTATGGTACGAATCCATAAAAGTACTCGACCTATCCTAGGAAGAATTTAGGGTTGAGTTTTTAGAAAATTACAACAATTCCGAAATCCAATCCCAACTGCGCGCCGACATCGTGTCAACACGACAAACGTCTAGACAATCGCTAACGGAATTTGTGCTAGTTAAAAACCAGCAATCGCGCCGCGTAAATACGATTAACGCGTGACACTTTCCGAACACACATCCGTCTACAACGGCCATTGACGTTCAACGAGCTACGACGCATCGCAGGCGTCTTGGACCCGGTAACGGACAGCACCAACCCGACCCCCCCAACAATGGGCCCCTAAACCCCTAAACCCAAAAAATGGGAGGATACCCCACAAACGAGAGTTACGGAGTACGATTGCGCGCGTTTTACCTTTTTAGGTATACGATTGCGCGCAGTGCCCGAATAACAAAAGACAACATTTTAATTACTCAAAGGCATACGATTGCGCGTGAAATTGGGTGCGACGTTGCCAAATGTATTACGTAAATAATAAAAATACAAAAAGTTAATAATATAAAAAAAATGTTATTTAAAAAAAATTAAAAAATTAACGTAAATAATAAAAAATAAAAAAGTTAAAAAAAAATAATACAAAATAAAGAAATTTAATAATTGAAAAAATATAATACTCGTAAATCAATATTTATATTAAATTTTAAACCCCCGATACCTATTTCCAACTATGGCCAAATACTTTAGTAAATTTTCTGGTGTTTTATTGTTTACATAATGTTTGTGTTCATTTTTCAAATTTTCAATTTTCCTTGATTCTTCATTCGATTTTGGTTTTATTATACCTTTGGAAATGGTTAATAATTTGGTAACTGTTTCTGCCTGAGGTTCCATAAGGGTAGCTATAACAAAAAATATTGGTGGATGAGCACTATTAAACTGTGCATTATATGTACTATGGAAACTTTCAGCCCCGTTTGTAGTCCTAAAAATAAATAATATAATATTATAGTTAACACATTTTTTTTTTAAAACTATTATTAGAACCGAACACAACTGATAGTTAATTGATATAGTCACATCATGCACGATTATAGTATAGGTATATTCGTACATGTATGGACATTTACAATAAAGATAATACTTTTGATAATATAACCAATTCATTCTTTAGTGATGGGAAGTTTGTCTGATATCGGCAAAAATAAGTAATAAATAATCTACTATAATTTACTATGGTATCCTACGGATTTACCATGGACCTATATATTTGGCAACGTTGCTTAAAAGTTAAAATAATATAGCGCGCGCAATCGTACGCTTAAAAAGGTACCGCTGATAAGGACCGCGCGCAATCGTATCGCGCCCCCACAAACAGCTCCCCGGTCAAAAATATTTTTTTAAAAAAAATAATGGATAATAAACCACCGGGGCCGTGCAGATATTGTGGGGAACTCCATTGGAACAACAAGTGTCCAAATAGGCCAACCACGTCGGGAAACGGCGGGGGAGTCGACGAGGACTAGTCCCCCTCATCGACTCGCCGACCCCCCCCCACCCACAACCAACCACTATCGGTAGTACACACGGAAAAAAAACACTTAATCGAAAAGCGCGTAGTTCGGTAATTCTACACACAGAAAAACCAACTACGAAAATTTTTTCCGTCTCATCACCAATCGGCACCCGTTCACAGACCCCCAACCTACACCACCCCACCACAGAACACACTCACCTCACCGGTGACACGTGTGTTCAACAACAACCGGCTCATGGGGCAGCCACAGGTGTAGGGGCAAAGGCAACAGAGACACGGGTGTTCACCAACACAGGTGACGGGGACACAAGCGCACACACCGCGCATTTCCCCGCATTAGGTCAGTAAAGCAACAGGCGAGCAATGAGGCAACCGATGCTGACAGTATGGTCATGGCGGTTAACACCGACGACCAGACAGTCACCGTCGCGGTTCAGAACCAGTTGTCCCGCTCACCAGATTGCAATACGCCTAATAATGGTATACGAACACGCCCACACAAAATTCCGACCCCCGCGGTCGAACTCGAATTTCCGTCTGTTTTCGTAACAGCCTTATTAGATTCGCAAGCACAAAAATCGTACGTAAACCCGACAGTAGCCCGTAAATACGGCAAAACACCTCCCCACGGACCAACAAACACAGTCCGGATGGCGGACGGTCACACTGCAACAACCAGTGGCACCTCCACATTCAAAGCTAGGATAGGTACACTCGATATAAAATTCGAAGCTACCATCCTAGATAATTTGTATTGCGACGCGTTACTAGGACACGACTTTCTTGTAACCAATGAAGTCTCTTGGGATTACGCTGCATGCACAATTCACATGGGTAGGCAAATTCATACGTCGACATGCTGGAAAGGGAAACCACAACCACCCGCCACTCGTCCCGACTTGTCACAATTAAAATTTGGAAACGACACCGAAACACGCGCGAGACTAACCAAGATATTAAATAAATACGCGGTAGTATTCAGAGAAAAAGTAGGACGTACCAAATTAATTGAACACGAAATTATGCTAAAAGACCCATCACCGATCGCGCTCAAAGCATACCCATATCCACAGCCGAAACAAACTGCTATCGACGATATGGTGCGCGATATGGAACTCCAGGGGCTCGTAGAACCGGTAGTATTGGCAAAGAAAAAAGACGGAACATTTCGTCTCTGTGTCGACTACAGGCGCCTAAACGACGTATTGGAATCCGACGCGTACCCTATGCCAGATCTCAACAAAATAATTAGGCAAATGAGGGGCGCGAAAATTTTCAGCATTTTGGACCTTAGGTCGGGGTACTGGCAAGTTCCCCTACACGAAAATGCGCGAAAATACACGGCTTTCCGAACACGTAGAGGTCTATTTCAGTTCAGAGTCCTCCCCTTCGGTCTAAAAAATAGTCCAATGACTTTTGTGAGACTCATGAACGAGGTCCAGAAGAGTACCAGGATGATTTCGTCCATATAGGCTACCGCACGCGTATCAGGACGAGATAGAAAAACAAGTAAAAGAAATAAAAGACGCAAATATAATACGTAATTCGTTATCACCATTTAATTTTTATAACTATAGGTACAATTATTTTATTATTTTAATATTTATTTATTTAAAGACATCGTTACAGACAAATCATTTAACAGTACCTATTATATAAGAATAATAATTTAGGCGCATAGTGCCAAAACAGATTAATCTACAAATTCATTATTCTTAAAAAATACCTATCTATAATAGTATTTGCATATTATTATTAAGAGGATGTCAGAACACATGTTTTCCTTCTCTAGCTTACGCGCAGCATAGACAAAACTCATTTACGCAGAATTATTTTTTATATATTTTTAAGGAATCTTACAGTAAAACCACCCATTACAAAAAAAGATAGATAATACTATTTTTGAGGAAATGACATATTGTGCGAGCTCCAGCCTCGAGAAAGTAATAATTCAACGGGATACTGATGCAAGCGAGGGAGGATAGGAATGTGATAGAGAAAAAAAACAGTATGATTTCTTACGAACTATGAAATAACAACAACGTTTGTTTTGATAGTAAACACAAATACGATGTTGTACTTTGTTGCAAATAATATTCGTAACGACTAGTATTAGTACGTTAGGAGGATAATAATAATGACAATAATAATACGGTGGTGATCACACCTCGATGGCTCGATCCACACCAACAGATAAATTACAATAAAGAATAGGCGTACCTATGTACAATTATATCAACATGTTTGATAATGAGCGAGTGATAAGTCGGAGACGGGGCCGGTTGAGTTATCTCGCACTGCAATAACAGCAATAAATAAATAGGTCACTGATCCGGGTGGACACCATCCGCACTGTTCGAAACGGCCCCTGAACCAACAATGTGATGGCGATAAAGCCTCGGGGCAAGAGGTTGTTGTCGCCGGCGTGAACACGGCACAAAACGACAACAAACGACTGTGTTAGAGTACGCCGTGGTCGGCGTGTTCGCACTGTGTAAAACAGAGACAGGCGGGCGAACGGACGCGAAACACGCGGTCGTGCGCGACGGGTCGCACTTCGTATAGACGGACGGACAACACCGACGGTATGCAAACTTAGTGCAAAACAGTTCGCGGCAAGGTGTAAAAACAAAACGACGGACTACGGACCATTGTCCAGACACACACCTTTGCACGCGAACGCGGAACCACTGCTAGCCGCTACGGCGGCATAAACGGCAACTTTCCCAGCGGCGGCTGATAGCCGACAACACTACTAGAGTACCACTTACTGCTGGCGATGCGTTGGTCGAAAGTGCAACGCGATACGATGTTGTAAATGTAAATAATTTTTAAATTGTTTTGAGACAATATTTAGAAAAATCAATACGTCATTCCCTCAAAAATATTATTCTCTATCTTTTTTGTAATGGGTGTATAACACATGCATAATAACAAAAATACAAAATACACTTAGGTATTTAATCTGTTCTGGCGCTATATTATATAATATGCGCCTCAGTTTTGTACATACAATTATTAAATTAATACAAAATAATTTTTTTTAGCTGCCATTAAACATACACCGGTCCTTATTTATATTAGTTACCTATATAAAACAGAAAAAAGTTATGTTTCATTTGTAAGTCTTCTCATAATGATCTTGATAAATTTATCTTACATTTTAAACACTCTCATAATTTGAATAGTAAATCTCTTGTTAGATGCTATGATTGTGATCAAATGTTTACACTATGGTCCAGATTTAAAAGACACGTACAACGGCAACAACTAAATACTCAGAGTGATTCAAATTATTATTATTATCGTATGGTATTATAGACAAGCATTACAACACAATAAAATTATTAACAAATAAACTTTGTAAAAATAGAACAAAATAATAAAATAAAATATAAAACATAAAAAATAAAATGGGGACATTTTATGGGGTGCGCCCCGTATACGCTTCCTCGCAGTGCACCCTGGTAACGAGTCGGTAACCTGTTATGGACTCGGCTAAAGTATACGGAATCTTGGTCAGCGGACTGTGCCTTCAGCATCTCCCGCTCAATGCAAGCAACAACAACAACAGTGATTCAAATAATGACAATATTAATTTGCACGATTCTATGAATAAAACTAGTTCTTTGTCTATGGATGGTAATATTCCTACATTAACAACTACTTGTAACGTATCTAATGAGTTCATATCCAATTATGCATATGCTGATGCTCCTATAAATGAAACAATGGATACTGCACACGAAAAATTCAATTTCGATAAACATTTAAAAACAAATATCAACATGGCGATAACATTTTCTCTTTTTCTCCACAATAACAATAATTTTACTAGAAAAGATGTGTTAGAAGTTCAAGTAAACCAATATATAGTAAAGCCATTATTAGATACTGTCATGAATTTAGCAAAATCCAGTTTTCAATACCTACTACCCTCTTTATATAAAGACTTTTCTATTTAAGTTTCAAATTTAAATTATTTAATTTAAATTAAATTATTTGACTCAGATTATAAACTCTATAATTTCTTAAAAAATGAAGGTTATGTAACTAATTTTAAAGAGGTGACAATCAATAACCAATTAGTACCAGCTCATCGAGCTGGAATACTAGAAAACACAAAAAAATCCAAGGGTATTTTAATGCCATTACAATTCCAATTTAAATCATTTTTTGAAATAAATCAATTAATCAATTCTACTATTAATTACATGACATTTTTGGAACAAAATAATGTTAAACTATTTAATTTTGTACAAGGTAAACTGTGGAGAGAAAAAAATTATACCCGGGAAAAAATGTAATACCTTATATTCTGTTCGTGGATGATTTCGAAATAAACAACCCACTTGGGTCTAATTCTTTAAAACATTCTATCTGTAACTTATATTACTCTTTTCCGTGTTTGCCAATGGACGAATCCAAATTAGAAAATATTTTTTATGCTGCTACAACGAAGTCCTCAGATTTAAAACAATTTGGCAACGAAACATGTTTTGAATGCCTCATAGATAAGTTGAAAAATTTAGAAATTAATGGCGTAGATATTGATGATGGCAATAATGCGATGATAAAAATACATTTTATCTTAGGTTTGGTTGTAGGTGACAATCTAGGATTAAAATGTTTTCTCAACTTTAGCAAATCCGTCTCTAGTAATTATTTTTGTAGACTTTGCAGAGCTCCGAAATTAAATACACAACAATTAAGTTGTGAAATTTCAGAAATAATGCGCACAGTTGAAAACTGTCAAATTGATGCTACCGACCTTAACTCTAACTAAAGGAGTAGTTGAAGAATCCTCACTAAATAATATACCATCCTTCCACGTTGTGAAAAATTACTATGCTGATATCATGCATGATCTTTTTGAGGGATTTTGTCATTATAACACCATTCATATAATTAATCACTTTATAACTAAAATGAAATATTCTGATTTGGATACTTTAAATTCTCGAAAGCAATTGTTTGATTATGGACCAAAAAAAATTGAGAATATTTCGCCAAAAATTGAATCTCATCATCTTTAAAAAAAAAAAAATAAAAAATGTCAGCTAGGGAAATGATGACTTTCAGTTACTTTTTAGTTTCACTAACCTGAGTCAAGTTCATAAAAATTTTCGAAGCACATCGTCTAGTTCCGTTTCTTCTTCTCATGAATCGAACACTAAAACACCTACAAGATTTATGCCATATCATAGATCTACGCCTACTCCTGAAAACTCTTGTATCGGGATGATGCTATCTGACGTTCTCAATGAAACATCAAGAGGAAAGGGCCTTGTCGATTATTATAATAAGTTTTTAGGTTTTCATGATGATCAAAAATCTGTTTTCATTTCATTAATTGCTCATTATTATGAAGACAAAGGTGTTAAGATGTCTCTAGCGGCCAGTTACCAATTAGAACAACTAATTCTGGAAAGGTTTCCGTCTGAGAAATTGGTAATATGCAATTATTATTATTAGGTATTTAAATTGGTCTTTATTATATGCTAAAATATACCGGCATTTTATTTTTTAGGAATATTACAGAACTGCAAAGAGAGGCAAAATTCACAACAAATTTTATAATCTCACAACAGTATTTAAAGTGGTATCAGGACATCTGGGACACTCAGCAGAGAAAATATCTTTTGTTAATTCAGATAAATTCAGCAGACATATAAAAAATTTCAGTAAAATATCATTATTTATTAATTATTACCTATACTTATAGACTATATTGTAAATAAATAATATTATTTTTCAGAGCCAGAAAATGATGCTGAAAGCTGTATTAAAGCACTTAAGTTTGATAACTTAAGTTCATTTGAATTTGATTGTACGTGGTAGGCTTTCACGAATGCAATATATTAAAAGCAATACCACTAAAGAAAGTAGTTACTTTAAGCTTTTAAAGTAAAGAATCTTACATATGTCTGTTATTACCAATTTGTAACATTAACTTGTATTATTATTATCATTATTATTATAATTATCCTGTATTAGCTAGGTACCTACACTGTATTATTAACTTGGTTTAGTTTGTCAACATTTATTTGTACAATTAAGAATAACAATATGTAATAACTTTTTTTAATTATTTACTATTGAGTGATAGTGATTTATATATCATTTTTTATAAATTCATAAAAGTAGGATGTATGGATCCTATGTTTCAGTAAAAGGTACAGATGTATGATATTGAGGTATACTCTGTGGAGGTTTTCTCATACGTTTAATAATATTGAGTACTTCACAGCGAAAGTCTAGTTTCTGGTCTTCGGTAAAATCAGATATAGATGGTAGAATACTTTCGAAAAATGAACGGTTTGGATTAAGTTCTTGAATGACTGGAGCAGTTGGAGTAGGAATTGGAGTGTTCATAAAATCAATTAAGGAGGTCTCTATATCCAATTTGCGTTTTTTCGTAGAACGCTGCAGGTTGTAGGGAGGAGGTTGTTCCGGTTCCTCTGGCTGGGTTAGCTCTTCCTCTATGTCGTCGTTACCAAAGCTGGATTGTGTTTCCGTAGTAGCACCTGCAGTTTGTAAGAACGATAATTGTCGGGCATAAATGTATTTTCTTCCTGATCCAGCTGCCTGTCCAGATTTTGTTTTGTTTAAACTTTTTTTAAAGTTGTCCTTGACATTTCGCCATTTTTTTTATACAAGAGGTACCTGAAAATACAGTAATTGTTTTATACTATTTTAGATTCTGAGTGGAGCGATGAATGTATTGATTTTACAATGATGTGTGTTTTTTATTTTATTAAAATTTCATATTATAATTATAATTTATTATAATTTCATATATTTTATTTTATTTTATTTTTTTATTAAATTTTATTATTTTTTATAATTTTATTTATTTTTTTAATTTTATTTATTTTTTACCGTATCACCCTAAATACAACCTTTCCAAATTTCCGCCCTAAATAGTTGGTCCATGGTGTGAAGTTCTCAATTTTTTTATAAATGTATGTTTTTTCTTTGGTTACAGGTATTTAGGCAGCGGTTGTGATCAGGTAGATTTACACTTGTCGTACAAAATTGGACACACGACTACCGGTAAGATTTTAAGAAAAGTATGCAATGCAATTTGGGAATGTTTACGCTCGGAGACCTTTCCTGATTTTACACAAGAACGCTGGAAAGAATTTGCTCGAGGTTTTCAAAAATATACCCATTTTCCGAATTGCTTAGGCGCGATAGATGTAAAGCACGTACGAATTAGAAAACCAAAAAAACAGTGGGTCACTATTCTACTATTACAAAAATTTCTTTTCAATTGTGTTGCTATCAATTGTAGACGCGAATTACAAATTCATTTATATTGATGTAGGGGCTTTTGGTAAAGAATCTGACAGTAAAATATTTGAAAATAGTCCTTTTAATATGAAGCTCCAAAATAATCCACTGAATATCCCAGGAAGTCAACCTCTCCTCGGAACTGAAAATCCAAAAATGCCCTTCACGTTTATCGGAGATGAGGCATTTTCTCTTTCACCCAAAATAATGCGACCTTATAGCGGTAAAGATTTGTCCGATAAAAAAAGGATTTTCAACTACAGACTGTCCCATGCTCGAAGATATGTTGAAAGTGCATTTGGCATATTATCAAATAAATGGAAAATATTCCATAAACCAATCAATGCAAATTTAGATTTATGCATACTTCTAGTAAAAACTTGTTGTGTTCTGCACAATTTCGTACGGTCCAGAGATGGATTTAACATTCAAGAAACAATGAGTGTAGAAGGATTCATTGAAATCGAACAAGACACATCAGAACCTACTCCGAGAGCTACTAATCAGTCAATCAATGCAAGAAACAATTTGGCAGATTATTTTGTTACAGATATCGGCAGTGTGCCTTGGCAAACAAATTATATGTAAACTAGATACTTACGTACCTATTGTCTTTATATTTTCTATTGTATAATTAAATAATGTATTCAAATAATATTATTAAAAATATTATATAGATTATAAAAATAATACTATATTATTAATAATATTCTTAAAAATTAAATAAAACAAATATTATAAAATAAAGAACGAATTACATAAAAGTACTTACATATATCATTTTTATCCCGTTCATCATTTTCGTCGAATCCTTCACAAAACACTACAAATTTCAATCCACGCTCCTCTTTTTTTAGTTCGATCGTGGTAATTATTGTCAGCTATGTTCAATATTTCGGGATGAAGTTTAACTTCAATGATAAACATATCCATATCTACCTCATCAATATTAAATTGAATGGTTTTTGTTGCCATTTTTGTGATTTTTTTTCACAATTTTTATCAATTTTATGGCGTGTGAAAAACGCACGTGGGTATCACACGATTGATGACAAAGTACTGTTTGCCAGGAGTTGCGGTTGATAACGCGTGTCCGGTGAACTTGCGGCGTGGCGGGAACGTACGGTAAAAACTGCACTCACGGGGACGTACGTCGCCGCAACGTCGTGTGCACCGTTTCACGCTATTATTAGTATTTTCGACCATATTAGGAAGTTTATAATACTCAGCTACCATCGTCCATTAACATGGCTCTTTAATTTAAAAAATCCATTATCAAAATTAGCTCGATGGAGAATACAATTAGAAGAATACGATTACGAAATACGTTACAAACCCGGAGTTCCGCAAATTCAAATGTAGATGCACTCAAACGCATGTATTCAATTCAGGAAATAAAAAACGAATCATACGAACAATTTCTCGAAATGTTAGGAACACAAATTATCACAAATAGTAATGTAAAAGAAACTATAGGTACACTAATAGATTCACCAAAAGAATATAATATAGTGTCAGAAATTGCCAAGCAATATAATTTTAGGACAGGAACAAACTATCAGTTGACAAAACAATTTGGATACGGTACAATATTGCCAACTAGTAAAGTAATAGGAGACACACCCTATTTCAAACAGGAAAACAGGTTTGTAATGTTCTAGGTAACGAAAATAAAGACCGACAGAAGGTCACTTACGAAAACATGTATATATCTTTGATCAATCTAAAATTATTTTGTAAGGAAAACAATTTGCCGATGACATTAATTGCCGATATTTTGCCGATGACATTGTCTATTAGTATATATATGGAGGACGATTTAACACGTTATACTTTAGGTGATCCAATTCCTGATCAGAAGGAAAATACTGTCGCGGAAGCCTTTGTTACACACTTCGTTTATGTACACGGCATACCAGAAACAATACTTATGGATCAATTAAGTAATTTCCTATCGAAAACTTTTGCAAATGTTTGTAAAATAGTAAAGATAGAAAAGGTTAACACAAGTCCATTTAGACCGCAGGGTAACCCCGTAGAACGCGCTCATAGGACTTTAGCCGAGTATTTACGACATTATGTAGATAAGAATTTAAATAACTGGGATCATTTATTTTACTTTGCATTCATACATCTACTAATTTTCAACCATACGCATTAGTTTACGGACGTATAATGGAGGTACCGATTAACTTGAAGGCCAAGCCAAGTCAAGCCAAGCCAAGCCTGAACCACGTTGTAATTACGACGATTATATATTCGATCTAAAAGAAAATATGCAAATATCGCATAAAATAACTAGAGATCATTTAATTAAAAATAAAATAAAAAGTAAGGAACGTTATGATAAAGATGAAAATCCACAAGAACTACATGTCAAAGATTTAATACTTTTAAAAGATAATAATCATAAAACGAAACTCGATCCAATCTGGCTGGGACTATACGAGATCACAGCAGTACTAGGAAATGAAAATGTAGTTATACACGACGAGGCATCACTGTACATAGAAATAACGTAAAAAAATATTATAATGACGTTTAAGTCAATTAAGAAAAATTATATAATAAATGTATATTTATATTTAAGTTAGAATTATTATATTTAATTTTAGGAATAGAAACTGGACATTCATTTTGAAACTAGAAAAAGCAATAATAAATGGAAACCATGATATAACCAACATAAGTATATGACAATTTCCAAAATGTTTCATAGAGCACATAACTAAGGCAAATAATAAACTTTCCGACCACCTTTTCGAACAAATACAATAAAATATAAAATAATATAAAACGTACAAAAAAAAAATTAATACGTAATATACTGGTAAATAAATAATTAATAATAAATAACCACATAAAATAAATCATAATATAAAAACGTACAAAACAAAATAATACGTAATATATTAATAAAATAAATAATAAATACAAAATATTTAAAACATACACGTAGAAATAAAATACAAAAAATGAATAAAAACTTACAACATCTACTTTGCACAGTTCAACTGACATTAAACATTGGAATTCTTTCGGAAACTAAAACAGAATTAATAACAGCACACCAAACTCAAATCATTCATGGGGAAACAGTGACTTTACACCGTTTCAGAAGGCACATAAGAAGGGCAAATGAAAATATGACACACCCCTTTCGACCACTTGTCTTAGAACGAGTTATACTAGTTATAGTACATGTGAATGATTTCGTACGCGCGGTAGTTGAACGACCGGACCACAACAGACCTATCTGTGTAGAATTGGGTTTGCTAACAGAACAACTAATTACAAGAGGTGTGGCGATCGAACAGATAAACGAAGAATAGTTCCATGAAATAAAAACATTTATGTATATAATAATATTAATAAGGAAATTATAATGTTATTAACCTTTTAATAATACATTCTATTTTAGCTCACAGATCCGTTTTTTCATAATGGATTTCGAAGTCTTTACTGCCAGTAAACACGATACATTATTGGTATCCGGTGCAATTTCGAATAGTTTAGAAAAATACCAAACAAAGAAATTGGAGGGGAGTCCTCTTATACTTACGAAAATAAGTTAAGGAGATTCCGGCGATGCAACCTTAAGGATATTGTGCAAAAAATCAAACGGGTATTCCGTGGGGAAAAGGCAAGCGTGATTGCACCACTGTTGGACCAGTTATACAAAAGTGTAGTCCACCAGGGGAATCAATCTTGTCAACGGTTTACTTGCAAAGATATCTGCACATAGACAATAGGGATCCAACAATAGTATTTTGGAATGGAACTACGGATATAACAATAATTAAACGATAGGTCTATTCACACTACAACGTAACGGTGACGGGACTGACCCGGGTCGGAATTTTATCCGTTGGCGTCACCAACCCATGCTTTCACACTTAACGGAACGGATTTTATAACCACTATATTAAGCTCTTTATTCTATAATTCAATTAAACATATATATTATATATATCCCAGGGCTTACACAGGGGGGGGGGAAAGGGCAGGAGCACCTGAATTTTTTTCTGGTTCAATTATCATAGTTATTATGTAATATAAAATGTATAAATATGAATGTCATCAGAACTAAGAACGCTGATTTTATAGATTAATTATTATCGTATGAAAATATGGAATGATGTGGAAAAGTGCAGTATTTTTTATGGTAAAAAAAGTGAAATGTTCATAGAATAGATATGTATTATAGTTTATTAGTTTGCGATATCGGTAGCAAAGTCTGATTTATAATTAATACATAATACAAATAAATAATTAATTTCGAAACGGTTTGGTTGTTAAATGTTATTTATTTATTTTAATATAACCTAGAAACGTTTAATTCAATAAATAATCAAACACCATCAAGTCAATAGCAAGTAACATTTTAAATTATTTCTTTAAATGTCGATACAAATTTATTTGTTGGGCAAAAAAATTTGAAAATATAATTTAAAGCTCTTCACGCATTATTACAATAGCATCAGTTTAAAAATATTTAAAATAGGCACATTGACACAGTGGCGTGGTGAACAATTTTTATTGAAGGAGCCAAATATATTTATTCCATCCAACCACCCCCCCCCCCCCCCCTCAAAAAAGGTTGTATACCAAAATTGATCGCTTCGCTCGCAAAAAGTACCATGTACAAAACATACACATTGGATAAAATAAAAACATTTTAAGTACATTTCAAATACTATTAACAAAATAGTAAACATTTTAATTAAATAGAATTTTTAACAATATTTAAACCAAACCTTCTTTAACACATCTTGTGTAGAAAAAAAAACATTAATATAAGCATTTAATTAATAACATTTAAGTGTATATGCTTTCCACGCAATACATAAATAACAAATAATTTAAAATATAATATGATAAAAAGTATGCAGATAAATAAATTAGTATTACAATTATATTATTATTTAAACAATAATTCTTTTTGTAGTACTGAAGATGTAAAAGCATATTTGTTCAAAATGTCTTCTGCATTTAAAACTATATCCTTTTCAGATGACAATAACATGAGACTTTCAAGTCTATTTTGCATCATAGTGGATCTAAGACGAGTTTTAATTAATTTCACCTTCGAGAACGATCTTTCACTTGCAGCAGAAGTTGAAGGAATAGTGCATAAATATTTATATACTAAAAAATGGTTTGGGAATGCCGCAATTAAATTATAAGTACAAAGCATTTTAAGTATCTCTGTTGCAGATAGTTTTTTTTCTTATTTCTTCTTCATTATCTAATTTATTTGAAGAGTCAGAATCAGGACTAGTTTCATTTTCACTTTCAATAATTGGTTCATTATTTGAGTGAATTCTGGATATATCCATACCATTATACAATTTAATAAAACTACTTGCAAATATAGAATATTCCATTTTCAAATTATCAAGACTTAGACAAGGAATCCAATTTTTAAGCTCAATGAAATGATAGTCGGAAATTTCCCTCGCTAGTTGCCTTTAATCGATCAAAAGTTAATAATGACAAAGTAGACAATATACCTCGAACTCCTTCATATCTGCTTATAATAGAAGTATTTACTTGATCCATTACTACATAATAAACTTCAATTTTAAATTGGTCATAAGGATTTGTTATTACTTCATCAGAAGCAACTTCTCCAGGCAACAGTTTCCTACGGCAGAGTCTACACGTATATTAGTATAAATATAAAAATATATATTCCGTAACTATTGTGTTTTGTGCTTTTTGTCGATATTGTATTATACAATATACTATTATACAGGGTGTCTCAAACAGTACTGACATATGGAATAACTTTTTTGGTATTCGATATTTTTTTTTTTTTGTTTTTTGTTTTATTTGAAGACGCTTGCGCTACATGTTTTGTATAACAAAAAAAATTTTACTCTTTTAATTCTGAAAATAAAAAAATTCAAATTTTATAAAAAATGTATATGAAAAATTCAAAATAGCCAATTTATAAACCCGATTTTTAGAAAAATTTTGACGGTTCAAATATTTATAAAAGTGTTGCCGTTAATTTTCTACAATTTATTTAGTTTTTGGAAATATGAATAATTTTTTCCTTTATCATACCAAAATAATCAACAATTATCAGTCATCACTGTTACTAGTATTAATGACTATTATCGATTTATTTTGTTTATCGGGTTTTCATATGTTTTCAGTTATCATTTACTAATATCATTGATGACAATCACAAAATACCTGTTATCAAAATGGCTTATAAAGTTATAGTACTTTTATTATTTTTTCCTCTGATTTTCGTCAGTATTAGCAATCAGTATAGTTGAATCATTTGAGTTCTAATAAATAAATAATTATATTATTGTAACGTACCAACCACTTCAACTCAATATTGATGGTATTTTGAATTAAAATGACAAGTTGATGGTATAATGATAGTTTATTTGTATTTATTTAACACGAAAATATTCTAAGACCAAATAATTAAATTATAAAATAGTGGTAAACGGGTTGTCACTTAGTATTGACTTTGTGGCTGTTCTGCTAGTGCTCGTCGTCTTGGCTGGTGTTCGTCTGATGGACACTTGTCCATCGACGTATTTCGTCGGTTTTCCTATTAGATCCCTCCTATGGCATTTTTAGTATAAAAAATGGTACATAGCTGCGTACACCTGACGTCATTTCGGCGTCCTCTACGAAATAATGTTAATTGGGATTATATGTTTTCAAAGTTATCTATTTTTGTTATTTACGGCTTTTTCGTATTTCCTAGAATATGGATAATGCGCGTGTTCTATACTCTTATCGATGTGGCCGCCCGGACGTTTATATTATTACTATTATTGGGTTACGTGCCCTTTGCAGCATTTATATTTGTTATTGAATATAATATATTATATTATAAGCGCATTATACTCAACACAGCATAATATAATATAATATTTTATATATTATTACTATTATAATATGTACGTAGTCACAGCCCGTTACACCTCCTCGCCCTTTCAAAGGTTTTTGTAGGGCTACAATTTGTAGAACTACAAAAATCTTTAAAATAATTTTACATAAGACATGGATATAAATACATAGTACATAAATTGTTAATAATTGTCATAAAGACAATTTTACATAATTTCTTTTCATGACATAATGATTTTCATTTTACATAATTTCTTTTACAATACATAATTTTTCATCACAAAACATAACAATATTTTTTTTTTTTTTTAACAACATAACATAACAATTTCATTACATAACAATATATATTATTTTTTTTTCATCTGATTTTTAAACATAATAACATAATAATTAAAATTTTTGGTTAACACATTATACCTTAATAACTAATACAATAACATACTATTTTACTATAGCATTGGATACAATAAAATTTTAATGTTAAGTTACATGTTATATATAATATATTTTTAATGATTACAATTATTTCATAATCTCCAATGGAATTACAGTATATTTTAATAAGTGCGTGTTTAAATGTATCTTTACATTATTGTTAAAAATCAATAATTGACTGCGCTGGCACAATTTCAGTAATATTATTTTACTATTAAAACAAAATGAGTATTTTCCATTTTTATGTCACATGGTTACCGTTTTACTAAAGGTCGAGTAACCATGCTCCAAACCAAACTTCTAACGTACTTTTGTAAAAACTGTAAAATAATTCATTTTGTTAACTAGGGGCATGACTGATTAGATTTTTATACTTGTATATGTATGATTTAACAATTTCTTAATCTGGATTTTCATGATACTTTTTCACGTCATTTTTGTGTACGGTAACCTTTCTTCTTCCCCTTTGGATAACAATATTTTCAGTGTCTAACACTTCTAAAATTTCGAAAGGCCCTTTCCATGACGGTGTCAATTTATTTCTTTGGGTATTATCCCTTAACAATATATAGTCTTTTACATGCAACTCTACACTATGTGCATTACTATCATAATTAGCCTTTGATTTGATTTTCTTTTTGATTAATCTTTCCCTAGCGATTTTATGAGATTCCTGCATTCTTAGTTTCAAATCATACAGGTAATCATCGTAATTGTATCTAGGTTCGGGGTTACTTTTCAAATTTACTGGAATATTTATTTCTTTTCCATACAACAAGGTATATGGCTGATAATTTGTGGATGAGTGTTCTGTTGAATTATAAACGAATAGCGCATAAGGTAATAATTTATCCCAGGTGTTTAAATCTTTGTCTACGTAATGCCTAAGATATTCGGCTAAAGTTCTGTGTGATCTTTCCAATCCCCCATTGGTTTGTGGATGATACGGGCTAGTATTTATCTTATTAATTTTTAAAAGTTTGCATATTTCTGTGAATGTTTTACTTAGAAAATCTGTCCCTTGATCAGTTAATATGGTCTCTGGCATTCCATGGATACAAACAAAATGTACCACAAAAGCTTCAGCGACAGTATTGGCTGTGTGATTTGGTAATGGTACTCCCAATGAAAATTTGGTTAAATCGTCCTGCATTGTTAAAATATAGGTATTTCCAGAAACAGTAGTTACTAATGGTCCTACTATGTATAGAAATATTTTTTCGAATGGCTTTGAACTTGTGGTGGTTATAACCATGGGTTGTTTAACTTTCCTATTCGTGACTTTGTTCTTTTGGCAGGACTCACATTTCTTAATGTAATCCTTAACATCAGACTTGAGCCCTGGCCAATTAAACTGACGTTTTATTTTTCTAACTGTTTTGTTTATTCCTGCATGACCTCCAAGTATTGAGTAATGAAATTGTTTGAATATAATCAACTTTTCTGCCTCTGTATATTCCATCTTTGAACAAATTAATATTTCTATTCGAGTGTTTCTAAATATGTATCTAATCATGGCTCTGACTTTTTCCCATTCTAACCCGTCCTGTCTACCTAACTGTTTCATTATAAGCTTATTTAGAGAATGTTTTTCGCATAAATATTTTAGATTTAATAGAGCTGTATATAGATTTTCGTACGTAGTGATCTGTTTAGCTTTACTTTTGGTTACTAAGAATATTATATACCTATCCTGGTGTTTAACTTTTGTCACTTCGCCTACTTGTTTGTTTGATTTCAAGATAACAGTATCCCCGAATTTCTGCTTTATTTCGTAATTTGTTCCTGCCCTAAAGTTATAATACTTTTCTATTTCAGTAACTATGTGATAGTCAAATGGTGATTCTAACAATTCTCCATGTACTTCCTTAACGTTTCCATTGGTTATCAATGTGGTTTCGAATTTTACAAGAAAATTATTATAGCTTTCTTCCTTTATATCTTGTATAGTGAACATTCTTGATAAAGCATCTACGTTACCATTTTGTACTCCCGGTTTATATTTAATAACATAATCGTACTGTTCTAACTGTATCCTCCACCTAGCTAATTTTGATAAAGGATCCTTTAAATTAAATAACCAAGCTAGTGGTCTATGATCGCTTAAGATAGTAAATTTCCTTCCGTATAAATAAGGTCTAAATTGCTTAATTCCGTAAACGATAGCCAAACATTCTAGTTCTGTTGTGGAGTAATTAGATTCACTGGGACTTAAAGTCCTTGAAGCGTAAGCTATGGGCAGATCTTTTCCTATTTCCCCCTGAGATAGTATGGCTCCTAACGCCTTCCCACTAGCATCTGTTAATATAAATTCTTTCGTGAAATCTGGGTATTGCAATACAGGTTCTGTACATAAAGCGTGTTTTAATTTTCCAAAAGCCCTATCACAGTCTTCATTCCAAATAAACGGTACATCTTTCTTTAATAAATTCGTTATAGGCCTAGCTATTGGACTGTAGTTTTCAATGAACTTCCGATAATATCCAGATAATCCTAGGAATGATTTAATTTGTTTTACATTTTTAGGTTCAGGGAAATCAAGAACAGCTTGGATTTTCTTTGGATCGGGTCTTATTCCTGTTTCAGATATAACATGCCCTAAGTATATACATTCCCGTTTAACAAACTCGCATTTATTTGGTTGAATCTTTAAGTTATGCGTTCGTAATCGCTCGAATACATCTACTAACCTATTATTGTGATCTATCAAATTTTTCCCATAAATAATTATGTCGTCAAGATATACTAGACATTTAATTCCAATTATTCCAGATAATACATTATCCATAAGTCTCTGGAATGTCGAGGGGCTAGTTTTCATCCCCATCGCCATTCGCCTAAAGTGGTAGTGTGCATTATTCGCAGAAAAAGCTGTAAGTTCGCGTGAAGATTCTGATAACGGAATTTGATAAAAACCTGAGGCAAGGTCAATCACGCTGAACAATTGACATTGTCCTAAATGATCGAGTATTTCCGTGATGTTAGGTAAGGGATGAAATTCATTCAAAGTTACTTGATTTAAAGCTCTAAAGTCTATCACGATGCGAAACTTTTCCTTACCACTTGCATCCAGTTTTTTCTTAACAAGTAAGAGTGGGGCGTTCCAAGGTGAACTAGAAGGTTCTATAATTCCATCCTGTTCCATTTTATCTAACTGTTGTTTAATTTCAGATTGTTGTGAATGTGGCAACCTATATGGTCTTTGATAAATGGGTTGTTGATTAACGTTTAAATTAATGACATGCTCGGCTGCATTTGTAAAAGTTAGTCGATCGCCTTCTAAATGGAATATTTCGGAATATTGCTCACATATTTCAAAAATGGATTTTCGCTCATCAATGCTCATATGATCACTTCGTATTAAATTAAGGATTCTATTTACACGATTATCGTTGTTAATCTCGGCATGTACCGTATGTATATTATAACTCGTCGCGGTATCATATAATATTCGATTCATTATACTTTCATTTATTTCCTTCGTTACTTTGGAAACATTTAATATACTAACTATAACTTTTTCTAATTTTACTGTTCCTACCACATTGGCACAGTATACATCCTTTATTAATTCCTGCTTATAAACTATAATGTCTTTATTCTCCATAGCCGGATCGGCAATGGGTATAGATACCACTGTTTCCGTTCGTGGATTCAACTTAAAACATAATTTTTCCTTAATTATCTTATTGACTATCTTATTATTTATTATTAACGAATTATTAGCTACATCAATTACTGCCTTATTTTCCATTAAAAATTGTTGTCCTAAAATACCATCCTTAGGTATAGGAAACGAATCACGTACTACTTGAAACACCGTTTCAATATTAACTTCATTAAATCTTAAAGTTATCTTAATTTGTCCTACTGTTGACACTATCTTATCATTAATTCCTTTTAAATATATTTTTCTGTTTTCGTGTACTAGTGTGTCACCTGTCAAAGCACTAAATTTTATTAAGTTAACATCGCTTCCAGTATCTACCAGCAATTCTATAAATTCTTTTCTTATATTGACAGACTGGCAAGTGACATGATTGTTGTTTAAGACTGATACGACGTGTAGGCATTGTCGGAATCTTCCTCGACCGCGGCTATCAAATTTATCGGGCGAGCGCCACTCATGTCGCCCGATCTCGGCAAGTTTCCCGAATTATTATTGTACCTATCGTTATTCTGTTTCCTAAAACACTTGGTAACGTCATGTCCAGATTTTTTACAATACGTGCATATAACGTCTACCGGAGCGTTGTAATTAGTAGGCTGTCGCGTGAAATTATTGTTAGATGGACGCGAATTGTTACTATTACGATGTTGTACACAATCCCGGGCAAAATGATTGCCTCCGCATTGATAACATCGTATATTACCTATTGCATTGTTATTATTCCGATAATTACTACTACGATTATAATCATTGTTGCGAATGTTGTGATTAAAATTATTACTGTTAGATTGACGCGAATTGTAACTATTACCTTGAATTATGTCAGGTCTATTATTATTGGATGAATTGTAATTATAACGATTGAAAAAATTATTATTCCGCCTATTAGAATTATTGGTATCCCTGGTGGAGTTGTTTACTTGTCTACCTGAACTATTGCCTCCATAATATTGGTATGCATCTGACTCGGACTTAATTTCGGTCTCTTCGTCCTTAGCAACCTGAATAGCTAATTCTAAAGTGGGTGGTTTTTGAGATTTCACAATGGTCTTTAAACTAGGTATTAACCCTTTAATGAATACTACCAATGTTTGTTCCTTTAACTGATCGCGGATTGTATTTGCCTGCTCTGTAGTTTTACCTTTTGTACTTGCTACACATAAATTGAAATATAATTGTTCTACCCTTCGCGCATATGCACCTACGTCTTCGTTACTTCTCATACGTACTGAATTTAATGCTACCTGCAATGAAGAAGAGGAATGTCGAGGTTCGAAAGCGTCTAATAAAATTAATTTTATACCTTCCCAATCGCTAGTGTCCCTATATCGACACACATTTAAAGCTTGGTCGAACAACTTGGTGTTAATAAATTTGGTGAGTATGGGTAGGTCTTCTTTCTCTACTACCGAACATGCTAATTCGCAAGCTTTTATGAATTGGTAAACGTCCCGTTCGCCGGTACATGTAGGGATCATGAGGGTTGCTTTATCTAATGGAATCTTTCCTGGCATTTTGGTTTTCTTGGTTCGTTTAACGTATTCTAATTGCGTATGTATTATCCCCTTCTGCGTACGAGTACCTATCTGTCGCAGCTCAGTTTCGTTTACTATTATCGGTCGTATGCTTGTATTCAATAAATCTTTTTCCCTTATAGCTTCTAAATATTTTTCCCTATCGAAATCTTTGGAATATTGATAACCTTCTTCGGTACTTAAATCAATTAATAATTCTTTATCGTCAACTGTTGTTGTTTCGGTAACTGGTTCGTTATCAGTTTCCTTCGAACTGGTTGTACTCGATTCACTATCCTCGTTATTAATTATATCAGAACTTGTTGATTTAATTACTACTACTTCCCTAGTTTCCTGATCGATTAATTGTATACTTTCAGATTCACTTTCAGTCAAACTAGTATTATTATCCTTTTGACTCATTAATCAATAGTCATAATCACTTAATGTAATAGTATGAATGAAAACGGAATTAAAGTGCAACTGACACACTAGTGTACAAAATTTTAAATCGTACGCAATAATTAATTCTCTAATGAAATTTAATGAAATAACTAATAACTATAGTGCGTAAAATAAACAGTAAATTATTAATCAAATAATCAAACAATCAAAATAAATCAGCAACAATTAACAATAAATAATTAATAACAATCGTTACCAATTATTTACAATCAACCCGATTGCTTCAATACTTAAATCCAATTTAATTACTTAATAATTTATTTAAAGTAATTTTATTAATAATAAAAATTTAACTTAACTTGCCTATTTTAGATTTAATTTTAATTTAATTAATCAATACGATTTAAAATTAAAATTTAATTTAACTAGTTACTCTATTTTTTTTGCTTAATTCAAATTAATCAGCCAATACGACATCTATTTAAAATAGTAACTCTTATTACTGTATTAATTGAATTAAAATTTTCTTTATAAATCAACCTACTCTTTTCAACACATAAGGACTTATTCCGGCCTTGTAAAATAAAATTCAAAATATAGACTCACTGTCTTCAAATAATTCACAATATCAGGACTTAAAATGCACGTCTGCATAGCCTATAAAATTCAATAATATCGACTTCAATTGTCGTAATAACACAAATAACACAAAAAGGACTTACAACACGGCCTATAATAAAATTCAATAACAAAAGGACTTACAACACGGCCTATAATAAAATTCTCAATAATTTCTCAATATATATATTCACCACATATTCAACAGTAAATAATTAACCCCCTTTTACTTAAAATTATTCTTAATTAATTCTTAATTTATTATAATAATCAGCACGAACTATTTCAATGAATTGCTTCTAGAATGGAATTTGTTAACTAGAGAAAACTTCTTAAATAATTTCAACTATAATTGTTAATTAATTAATAAAATAAATTTTCCTCAAATTGATTACTATCTGCAATAATTTATTAAATAAAACAATGCCTTTAATTTATTTCTTCTCTAAATAACTGAATTGAATTTCCGTTGTATTTCAATAACTATATTTATTCCTAAAATAATTTTATTATTCTATAAAATTATTAATTGACTCAAATTATTATAATAATCAACACGATTGAATTCGATAATCTGATGCGTAAAATAGAAATTGTTCAGCTTAAATAAATTTAAATAGTAGGTACAAATGTCTATAATTAATCAATCAGAAAAATTATATTTTGAATATGAAAATTAAAAATCCCGAACAATTAAATTGTTTAACTAAACGATTAAAATTTATTAGAATTATTATTTTAATTTACTTAAATGATTAAATTCAATTGTTGAATTAAATTATTCAAATGATTGAAAATTATTTTAAAATCAAAGTACTATTTCTGTTTTATTTAAATGATTGAAATTTATTTTAAATTAAATTTATTATGTTAAGTTAAAATTGAATTATTAATTTAAATTATTTAACTGATTGGATAATTTATTGTAAAATAAAATTATTTTATTTTATTTAACGATTGAAGATTTAGTTTAAAACTAAATATTATTTTAATTTAATTTAATTAAATGATGGAAAAATTTTAAATTATTTTAAATTTATTAAATGATTGAAAATTATTTTAAGTTAATTTATTATTATAAATTATTTAATGTTAATGAATTTAATTTATTAGAATGGTTAAAATTTTTTTTTAATTTAAACTATTTAAGTAATTTCTAGTAATAGATTACTTGAACCAGCATTTTCCAAAAAGTTGGTTAGGTACCCGTGGTCCACTGGAATGGCCTCCACGATCTCCTGATTTAACTCCTTTAGATTTTTTTTTATGGGGTTACTTAAAAGATAACGTTTATTCAGAACAGTCGACTTCTCTGAATGATTTAAAAGAGCGCATCACTAAAGCATGTAAAAAATTCACATCACAAATGTTAAAGTCGGTCACATCGTCAATATTAGAGCGATATGACAAACGTACAGAAAACGATGGTGGGCATTTTGAAAATTTTTTAAAATAGATATTAGGTAGCAACTGAATTAACTGATTACTGAACTAAATATTGTTGATGCATGTATGTCATTATTGTATTATTGTTATTAATTCTATTAAACCTTTTTAAACGTAGTAACATAAAAGTTTTTTTTTACTATAACCTAACCAGTAATTTTATTATCTCAGTAATGCTCTTATCTATTTCTGTGCATTAGCTGCCGGCTGCCGGTGTAAATGGTGATAACTGATAAAAACTCTTAGGAAAATAAATAGTGATAGGAAAATAAATGGGTATCAGTGATGACTGTTGATTATTTTATTATGATATAAAGGAAAAAATTGTTCATATTTCCAAAAACTAAATAATTTGTAAAAAATTAACGGCCACACTTTTATAAATATTTGAACCATCAAAATTTTTCTAAAAATCGGCTTTATAAATTGGCTATTTTGAATTTTTCAAATACATTTTTTATAAAATTTAAAATTTTTTATTTTCAGAATTAAAAAAGTAAAAAATTTTTTTTTATATAAAACATGTAGCGCAAGCGTCTACAAATAAAACAAAAAAAAAAAAAAAAAAAAAAATATCGAATACCAAAAAGGTTATTCCATATGTCAGTACTGTTTGAGACACCCTGTATACAGACATTAGTAGAAAAGTTTAAAACAAACATATAATAATGGCCAATTTTTCGCATGAAGAGCTATTGATGATAGCAGTACTTTTAGATGAAGAAGAAGAATTAAAAAGGTGGGTAAGTGGATGTCGCTCTGCTGTACAGTAGGTTACAAGTGGGTCACTGTATAATGGATGCTATTAAATTTGAATTCAATGATACAATATCATTGTATAAGAAAAACGATTCTGAGCGAAGACGGTATGTCAGTCTAGGTTTAAGACAAATTATATACATATCTATGGTATTAAAAAAAAATTGACTTATAATAAATTCCAAATTAATCATATCACATTATCACAATATCCATTAGGTACTTATAACATGTTATACATCAACATCAATAACAAACCCTGATACTATCATAGATATATAATAGTACACTTTAGAAGTTTCAAGTAGGTACCCATGAATAATATTATATAATCACAACAAAATAACTAGGTTTTTTAATATGTAATTTCGTCCAAATTTGAACATAAAATGACTATAAAAGTAAACTGTGATTGTATATTTTTTAGATTTTTCGGTAAGAGAATTAACTACTTACGTGGAATCTTGTTTTAAATTTTCAATCCTTAGCTATAAAAACTGAACATTTTATAATTTATTAATTACGATGATTAATAATTTTCGAGATTTTGAAAAATTCTATCAAAATTCGATGTTAAAATGCTTATAAAAAAAAATTGTGCCTATGTATTTTTAATATTTTTCAACTGATATTGTAACAATATATCAGGAGCCTTGTATTAAATTTTTACACTTTTTGGCCCAACAGATAAAACTTAATTGATATTTATAGAAAAAAAAAACTAAAAAAATTTAAAACTGAAAATGTCCGTAAACGGCTCAAAAAGTGTCAAAATATTTTCAAAATTGTAGGGTGTATAGGAAATGCTAATATAAACATTCAGTGAAATTTTCATGTATCTACAGTAATTCGTTTTTTAATTACAACAAAAAAAGGAAATTGCCACATGAGAAATCGAGTGAATATCCAATGTTGTAAAAATTTGAATTTCAAACGCTCATAAAAATTTAATTTGACTTTCCGGTAGAAATTTTTTTTTTGATAAAGGTAGACAATCTTATGAGTAATCTTGAATTAGATTTTCAAATCTTAGATTTAAAAAGCAAAATTTTTACGAATTCTTAACTCAAAATAATTTGCTAATTTTCGTGATTTTTCCATATTTTGTCAATTTTTGAACTTTAAATGCTTATAAAAAAAAATTGTGACTAAGGATTTTTAATATTTTTCATCTGCCTTTGAAACAACATATTAGGAGCCTTCTATTAAATTTTCAAGCTTTCGCAACCAACAAATAAAATTTTATTGAAATTTTTAGAAAAAAAACTAAAAAAAAATGGAAAATGAAAATGTCCCTAAACAGTTCAAAATAAATCAAAATATTTTGAAAATGTTATCGTGTATAGAAAATGCAAATATAAGCAACCAGTGAAAATTTCATGTATATACGTTCATTTGTTTTAGAGTTACACCAATAACCAAAATCGATTTTTTGGAAAATCAATTTTGCGTAAAAATTCCCGTTTTTCCTTAATTTTTATGTTGTTTTTCCCGGCGCTTGTGAAGACTACTGGGAAATTTAAATTTTGACCTCCCCAATGCACCAACGATATTCACTTTCCAATCGAACAAGATACTGAAGTCGAAAATCGAAGCATTATTTCGACTACTTATCGTGTACACAGATACAAAAAAAATAAAAAAATAAAAAAATAAAAAAACACACATCATTGTAAAATCAATACATTCATCGTTTCACTCAGAATCTAAAATAAAAAGACGAACAAGGAATGTTTGGGTTCATCCACCTTGGCAGAAACGTACTTTTGAAGGCGAATTCGTCACATTACACAAAGAGCTGGTCGATGATGAATCCAAATTTGATCAATACTTTTGAATGACTATGTGCAGCTTTAACAAACTACTAAATACTATTGAAAGTGAAATTAAACGGTAAGCTACACGCTTCCGGAAATGCATATCACCCAGACATCGATTAGCTGTTACATTGAGGTAAGAAGTAAGAACCATGATTAATTTAAATGTCATTTAAAATATTTATTAAAATGATAATAATATATTGTAATAATAGTTAAGTACCTACCAAATAACGAATGTTTGTTAAATATTTTTTTTTGTTTTTTTTTTATTGATCGTAAGCCCGGCAACTATGGCCATCCCGGCAACTATAGGCAACTATAGGCAACTATAGGGACAGTTGATATGGTCGGTTAGGAACACGTGAGTGTTTGGCAGAATTTATATTGGGGCACCCGTAGGTTTCTGCCATACCCCGGAGTGTTGGATTATAGTGTTGCACTTATTCTCCGGACACCGTGACTTGCCCGAAGAAAAATGCCGCCCGGTGACCAAAGATCGAACCCGGATCGGCTGCGCCGCAGCCGACGCGTTGTACCTCTCGGCCACCTCGTCCTCCTGTTAAATATTGTATTAGAATGAAAGTGCAGTATTCTTAAACAATAGTAGGTAATAAAAATATTTAGTTGTTGATATAATACTTTAATAACAATAAATTGTTTTTAATAACTAAATTATTATTAATTATTTTAATTTATAAAAGGTAAAAAGTAAATAATTTAAAGTTCAATAACGCTCGTTCATAATATTGTTCACATTATGAGTGCTGGAAAGCTCTGCAGATATAGGATTATATGAATCACGCTCCAATATGCTGAAGGTGGTTGATAATTATGAAACTCTATATTGGTCCAGATTAGTGGATAATTATGAGGTGACCAAATAGGGGGCACATTGTAGTTCGGTGCAATATTTAACTGAGGTACCGGGTTTTGGTTTCTCATAATTTGTTGCATTTCTATATCTTGGACGATATTAAAAATTTTTGACTTGGCCAAGTTTAAAAAATATGGGTCGAATGTCTTCATTGTGCTCCCAATGCCTAATAAAAATGCATCCACTGGATCGGATGTCTTTTTCTCTTCATTCTTTTTTTTTTTCAATAAGTACTTCATCACCATCGATGAGGCTGTTTCCGTAGTTTTTTTAAGATTTCCAGAGGTTTTAGAATTTTTGTAGACGTTTTGATTTGTTCAAATATTGAGATGTGGATTGATATCCATACTCTTCTTCTCCTTCTCCTTCTGTTCCACTTTCTTCGGTACCAAAAGTAGATATTGTGGGCCTTTCTTAAAAGTAAGGTGTTAACAAAACTTAATTGTTCCTCAAATGTATACTTAGGATTTTTTTTAAATGCCTGACCAGATGTAGTTTTTTTTTATTTGTAATTTTACGATATAGGTCACGAATTTTTATCCATCTTGCTTTACAAGCTGAAGCTAAAAAAACGTTTGTTTATTATTTGCTAGACTTATACCTGAAGTTTAAAATTTCACATTAGGTACAATATGTACTACTAAAAAATACACATCGTAAAATCCATAGGTTGGCATTAACTAGTTAAAAAGTTATATTTTTTTTTTTAACTTTTTAACTTAACTAGTCTGCAGTACCTTATGAACTTAACTAGTTTAATTGAAAGTTAAAATAACTTAATTTTCCTCAGTTTATTTAAAAATAACCTATTAAGTTAAACAATTTTGGAATTTTGAATTTTGATGGTTTTACACGTAAATATTAATATTAAAATAAAAATAAAAATAATCCAATACTATAATAATACAAAAATGTCTGTTATTTTCTGGATAAAATAATTTTGTAAATATATATATTTTAGTAGATTTTAGTAGATACACATAATATTTTATGACCTTAAATTGTTATTTGATATAGAAAAATTAATAAATGTGTTCAATTATTAATTGTAATGTGTTGGTATAGTTTAAATATTTGATAACCATGTAAAGTAAAATAGATAAGTACATAGATACACTGAACATCAAGTTTAATAAAATTGTTTATTATGGTAAAATTTTGGAAATTAGAAAGAACGCAGTCACTCTTTATGAAGTGATCTACATATACTAATTAAAAACATGAGATTGACTTTTTTTAAATTGCCAGGTGAAGGTTTTTACGAAAGAAAATTATTAAAAAGTCAACCGAATAATTAGAAAAACTGCAAAAACTATTTATTGATGTCTGGGATTTGAACTCGATACCGTTGTCTTTATTTGCTCTATGGTGTATTATATTATATTGGTTGCTATTGGTTAATCGGGCATGTTTGTTGATTTGTATTATTATTTTTTGTAAATATATCTTATATATAAATGAATGACGGTGGGTAGATTAGACCTATGGGAAGAAGATACGCTAATTTAAAAAGGGTTAAATTTGGTTTTTTTTATTCATCGGATTTTAGTACGGTTATGTTAGGTTAGGATTTATAGGTAGGTGGAATTAAGTAAAAACGTCAAACTTGGTATAACTTTGGTACTTTTTGAGTTAAATCATACACTTACGTACAAAGAGCACGCGGACGATCTACCGCAGTTAAATTACCTATCTGATAATGTACTGCTGCAATTCAGAATTTTTATTCCGGGCAACAGAAAAGTTAAGATAAATCTAGAACATTATACACCGAATATTAAATAACGCATTGAACAATGTTTGAGTCATATAGAGTTGATACATTTAACGGGAAACGAAGTGCACGGGATCAGCTAGTTATTTATATAAATAAACTACACGAGTGCGCCGTGTTCATAGACGCGTCACGCGTGAAATAAAATTATACTATATTAGTATTATCATAGAAACCCACTACAGCGTATAGTGGTCCCCGCGCCAGCAGTTTCGGGGCTAGCGAACTTCGATTCCACAAGCGCAGTCGAAGAGGAAAGTCGTCGTTAACAGACAAGGAATTCGATTCAAGCCAAGCAGAACATCTGTGCAGACCATTCCGAGCATCTCGTAGAAGTGTTAAAAAATCAGTAAATATAAAAAAAAAACATGGCAAGGATCACTGTAACTGCGATACTGTGAGTAAAAAAAAAAAAAAATAAACTGATAATAATAAGAAAAAAAAAGAAACTGTAACCATATCTTGATAAATCATTAGTTCTACACTCCGTACTAATTGATAAGTACGTTTTTCTTCCTATCTATTTTTTTTATTCTTATTATTATTATTTCTTTCTGTATGCTTCAGAATCGTAAATCTGTAGTATTGTATTAATATAATATTAATATCGTAGTTAGCATTAGCATATATATACAATTTCATGTAAACACAAACACTTTTATATATAAAAATAACAATTCGTTAAGTATCAGTCAAGTAGCTAAGTAGTTAATGAGCGGAACAGGGAAGAACGATTCAGACCCAAATTCAGATAACGAATCAAATAGTCCAATAGTACTGCCAAGTCCTACCCCTTGTGTAAGTTTACCAATACGATTCTCAAATCCAGAAAATCCGACATCCGAACGTTCTATTGGGAACATCAGTACTGATAACTTCTTTATCAGAACTGGCGTTCTAATAGACCATAATTCAGAGTTAATACATAACGTCTCAGTAACTTTGGGGGAAGTAGATACCGAAAATCAACTCAATCTTAATATCCTATACCAATCAATTGAAGAAAATCTTTAAATCAGAATATACCCTCCCCTCCCCTTAACTGTAGTGACCAAACCATGAATCCAGGCACTCAGGAAACAGCTCAAACACAGGTTGTTACCGGTAACAACCAACAAAGTGTCATGGTAAATTCTGAAGGAACATCAAATGCAGACACTCAAGCGATATCAAATCCTCAAGTAATTGAAGAAAATCCAGATCAATCCGGTGTACGATATTCATTCGGATCAAGAGGAGAGACACTAGGACTGGAGGCCGCTCTAAAACTCATGCCAGGCTCGTTCAGTGAAGACAAGCAAGAGGAATTGGAAATATTCTTGGAAAAATGCGAGTTTGCGTTAGCATGCGCACATGACCATGTACAGGCACGACTTCTCCAAGGTATTCAAGTTGGACTGACAGGGAAAGCCCGTCAGGCAGTCAAGTTCAAGGAGATAAAACATTGGCCTCAACTAAAGGAAGCGTTGAAATCTGCATTGGAACCGCAAGGACGACTACTTATCTATTTTCAGAATTGTATTCAATAAGGCAGAAAATCGGAGAAGATGTAACTAACTACGCAAATAGGATTGAGTAACTCCAAACACTTATCATAGAGCAAGAGACCAATGGGCACAGTTGGAAGGTAGCTCAAGCGCTAGGAGCGAGTATCAAGAAGCAAAGCATCGAAGTATTCGTAGAGGGACTAGGACCTCTTAAAGACTTCATCAAGACCAGGAATCCGCTAACGTTAGACAAGGCCATACAGGCAGCAAGAGAAGAAGAACGGGTCAGAAACTCACAAGAAGCGACAAAGAAGTTATATAGAGCGCCACACCAATCCACGAAGAAACCGACTTGTTTTCACTGTAATAAAGTTGGTCATATGGCAAACGATTGCAGGAGCAAACTGGAAACGACAAACTCAAGATCTTTTTCCACAACGGCACCAATTAAGCATCGAATGCAACTATTGTAAAATACCAGGACACCTGCTGAAAGATTGCCGAAAAAGGAATTATGTAAACTCTAAAAAGGAAGGCAACTAGCAGGAAAACCAGCAGCAACCGGCCGCCAGCGGTGGGCGCCCGGTGAGCGAGTTAAAAAACAACGGCAAGGAAAAATCATCTACTTCAAAGCAGAATTAAATCGCGATAATTTAACCTGCCACATTGAACAGACCTTCAGCAAAAAATCGAAGCTACTCTTAGACTCTGGGAGTGAGCTTAATCTAATAAAAATCTCGTCTCTCGCGGATCAGACAATCGTGCATGAAGATGTCATATATCACCTGAAGGGCATTAATGACCAGATAGTACACACGCTGGGACAAACACAACTGGATATATGTATCGAGGATAAAATTATAGTTGCAATGTTCCAAGTAATCCATTCTACATCCCCAATCCCAAACGATGGTATCCTTGGACGACCATTTATGGTAGAAAACAAAATTATTCTGAATTATCAGACTAATGAAGTTATCATTCCTGACGGGGCTGAATTAGTGCTAAAACCCTGCACTGAAACCCTCGTAGGAATATAAGTAGAGTATCGCGCAGAAAATGAAATCATCCTCATCGTATGTCAAGAAGTCACTAAATCAGTCATGTGCAGTAACTCTGTAACCAAAGTACAAAACAAAAGGGTGTTAGCCACACTCATCAACCCAACCGAAGAAGCAATAAGGCTAAGGACGCCCAATTTAAAGGAACTGATGCACGAGCAGTTCAGGGAAGCTCTGATACATTCGGTACAAGTCACGGATCTACAAGAATAACCTCATGCAAGCAGTAGTCGACTGAAAAGATTGGAAGAATTACTTAGAAAGGATCATCTGAATTCTGAAGAAAGGGAATCATTAGTGGCCATCTGTCAAGACTACTCGGACATATTCTTTTTAGAAGGATATCGAGTGTCGTCAACTACAGCGGTCACACACAGGATCAAAACCTCAGAAGCGGTATCGCCAATTCACGTAAAACCCTACCGTTTATCACAAAGGCATCGACAGGAAATTACGGACCAAATGGAGGCCCTCGAACGGGAAGGTGTGATTACAGCTAGTGAATCACCTTGGAACGCTCCACTCCTAGTAGTCTCGAAGAAACCCGACGTCAATGGCCAGGTTAAATACCGTGTCTGCGTGGATTTTCCCGACTGAATGAGGTCACGATAATGGATACTTTCCCACTTCCAAATATCGTGGATATTATGGACCAATTAGGAAGGTCAAAATATTACAGTACCTTGGACCTAGCCCACGGGTACCACCAAATTCCGATGAATCCCTCCGACCGTAGAAAAACGGCGTTCTCTACAGACCGGGGACATATCGAATTTGAACGAATGCCATTTGGTTTGAAGTTAGCTCCAGGGACCTTCCAGAGGCTCATGAATAAAGTTTTAATCGGTATAAATGGAATCAAAGCATTTGTATATCTAGATGATATCATCATCTATGCAAAGGATCTAAATGATCATTCACAGGAAATCACCGAGATTTTTCAACTCCGGCAATACAATCTCAAACTTCAACCACTGAAGTGTGAATTTCTCCGAAAAGAAGTTAATTATCTTGGACATAAAATCACTGACGAAGGAGTCAAGCCAGATCCTCAGAAGATAAGTTGTGTGAAACAATTTCCAATTCCAAGAAATGTGAAAGAGGTCAAGTCTTTTTTAGGACTATCAGGTTACTACAGAAGATTCATCAGAAACTATAGGCAGATCGCGAAGCCAATGACCTCATTGTTAAAAAAGGACGTTCCTTATAGATGGAGCGATTTATGTCAGACATCATTTGAAACATTGAAGAACCTCCTCACTCAAGCTCCGATTCTACAATACCCAGATTTCCAGAAGTCATTTAATCTAACGTGTGATGCAAGCAATTACGCCATAGGCTGTATACTGTCTCAAGGACATATTGGGAAGGATTTACCAATAGCTTTCGCATCACGGACACTAAACAAGGCTGAAATCAACTACAATGTTACTGAAAAAGAACTAACTAGTATTTTATGGGGAATAAAAGTATTTAGGCCGTACCTATTTGGACAACATTTGAACATAATAACGGACCATCGTGCACTGGTTTGGTTATTCAACATTACAGATCCCGGATCACGTTTAACTCGATGGCGTTTGAAGCTGGAAGAGTACCAGTATACTATTCATTTCAAACCAGGAGTGAATAATACAAATGCCGACGCACTGAGTCGTATTCAAGTGGTAACTACGAGAGCTCAAACCTCATCGAGTCATCATAATCAGTCAGAACCTCCAGAAACTCAAGGAACCTCTTTACAATCAGTAGATAACGAACACCCAGAGTCAGAATCTAAGGGCGAAGGTGATACTGGTTATCAAGCATTTCTGAAAGCAGACTAAACTAAACTAGGTCCTACGAAGAACATTGCCGAGTGAACAGGAGATCTGTTTTCTTTAGATGCTGGAATCTCAATAGCTCATTGTGTATCAGCAGATTTTAAATCGAGGAAAGGAATTGCATTCGAATTCCGAAACCGATTTGGAAAAGTTAATGAACTTCGTCGACAAAAATGTCAAATAACAGAGATTGCAACAATCAATGTGAACAATTATCAGGTGTTTTATATAATCACAAAAGAATTTTTCTGGCAAAAAGCAAGTTATGAAATTCTATTTCAAAGTCTTCAGAACCTCAAGTTAATCTGTGTCAAGTATAAGGTTACACAGCTCGCTTGTCCACGTCTAGGCTGCGACCTAGATGGACTGAAGTGGGAAGTCGTACGCAATATATTACGGTATATCATCCGTGACTCTCCTGTGTATAATCAGATATACACCCACGAAGAGTTAACGGCAGATAACAAACTAGAGATCATCAATTAATTTCATGAAAATCCACTTGGGGGACATCAAGGTATAACGCGTACATACAATAAAATTGCACAGCAGTACCAATGGCAGGGCATGAGACCACAAATACGGAAATACATAAAGAAATGTCCTGTATGTCAAATCAACAAAACTCCAAAGCGGACCATCAAGGAACCTATGGTCATAACAACTACTGCTTCGAAACCATTCGAAAAAGTATTCATTGACATTGTAGGGCCGCCCAACAAATCTTCCCACGGAAATTCATATATTTTAACTTTGATCGATGATTTTTCAAAGTTCACATGGGCGTGTGTCATGAAGGATAATGAGGCAAACACCGTCGCACAACATTTTGTTACCCAATTTGTATGTCTGCATGGTCAACCTGAATCTCTAGTGACGGACTGTGGAACTGTTTCCTTAGTAAGGTTTTCAAAGAAGTATGCAAACTCTTAAATATCTCTCAAACATCAACTACTCCGTATCATCCTCAGAGTTATGGTAGTTTAGAGAGAAGTCATAGAACCCTTGGTGAATATTTGCGGAACTACTCTGGAAAAAATCCACAAAACTGGGATGTACATGTTCCTTATACAATAAACTGTCATAATTCTTCAGTACACACCTCCACAAGGTTTTAACCACATGAAGTCGTGTACGGATATCCGTTATCGATACCAAATTCACTAAGTCGCAAGCCAGAACCTCAAAATAACTACCAAGACTACCAGTACGAAATGAAACGTCTTATGCTAGAAACACATCAGATGGTAACAGAGCAACAGATGAAATCGAAACAGAAATCGCAGGAGTGATATGATCGTACAGCTGTGCCTTTGAAACTCAATGAAGGTGAAAAAGTCATAGTGCAAGAAAAAACAAGTAAAGGAAAATTAGCACCTAAGTTGTTAGGGCCATTCACAGTCGTGGAAACTAATGCAGACTCTCCGAATGTGACCATATTAAAAAAAAAATAAACATGTAAAATTGCACAAAAATCTCTTGAAGAAATTTCATGAATGAAATCTAAATTGTGTTTCAGAATCTCACTGATATGTTGTGGACTTTCGAACTCTCACAGCGGACGTTTTCAAGTTACTTCATTCCAGAACTCATCAGGCTTATACTTTGAAGTAATGGGACCTCTTCGCATATCTTACACAAATTGGGATTTCATTACTTACGTGAATCTAACAACTTATTACATGAAGTACCAAATACTCCAGAAACTCCATGATCAGATGGGCGACGTTTGTATTCAACTGAAAAAAAGAGAGGACTCGATCTTAACTAGTGTGTTTACGGATTTCATGCAATCCACGTTCCCGTTCATGCAAGAAATTGAATCAAATTTCAATTCTGTCTTACGAATTCTTGGGTCAAACCACAGAACCTCTGAAAATCCGAATCGACAACCTCGCGGGTTGATAAATGCAGTAGGAAGGCTAGCAAACATTCTTTTTGGAGTTTGCTCTGATCAGGATGCCGAATTCTTTTACAAAAACATCGAAGACCTAGCTCGTTCCAAGGATAAACATGTTCATCTATCACAGGAACAAATACGCATAGTCTCTTCAGTCATGAATAATGTTAATTCTACCATGCATGAACTATTAGCAGATGATCAGAAATTGCAGGAGAATATAAACAAAATAGAATAACAATCCAGGCGTTCTGTAGCAACAATCAATGTATTGGAAATACAAAACACATTGCAATATTTACAGTTTTTCTAAACCAATTCGCTTCGGAAACTCAAAACCTCCAATCCATTGTTAACTCAGCGTTAAATGGATTGATGCTTACAAATGTATACCCCCTATCTCAATCGATTCACGAACTTATGCAAATACAACTGACATTACCGTCTACACTAGAGCTACCTATAACTGAATCTTATTTATCCATTCCTGAATTATTCCGAACATCCAAGTTAAGCGTAGTGTACATCCAACAGAATCTCGTATTTGTGACCCGTATACCCTTATTGTCAAATCTTCGGTTTAATCTGTTTCATAATACTCCACTTCCGATACCTACAAATAAAGGTAATATAGTAATCATTGAACCACAAGCTCAGTACTTGGCAATAAGCGATACTAACGAATATCATTTCAGTCTAACCGACGATAAGTATGAAAAATGTGAAACGTTGTTCTCTTTTAGGTCATGTGTAAATCCTGAGGCTATCAGTAAATTTATACATCAGGAAATCTGTGAGGTATCTTTGTACAATTCCCCGTATCAAACGATAGGAGCGTGTAATTTCAAATATATGAACCTCAATACTGTAGTAATACTGTACAATCCTGCATAAGCTTTATCTTCAAAACGCGTGGTTATATTATTGCATTTTGCAGGCAGTGACAGTAACATGCGCACAAAACTCTAGCAGAATCCTACTCACGGGTACACGAAAAATTCAAATTTCCTATAATTACGTTATATATACAGAAAATCTGATCTTAACACCATCGAGAACCCTATCATCAGAAATTCATAGAGATTTCGTTCCAGAAAATCCGAAGCTGCACGCATTATTAAAAATTCCGGAAATAATTAACAGTCATGTTCCCGAGCAAATTGATACTAATAATTATTTCAAAAATTTTAATCAGTTAGCTAAAGATGCTGAAAAACTGAAAGAATTATCTAAATTGTACAACGATACCAAAATATTTGTAAATCCAGACCATCATTTTATTATAGTTTATATTATTGTAATTTTAATAATAGTTGTAAGTCTGTACATATTGATTAAATATAAGTGTAATCTACCCCGACTATACAGACCGGAAGTAGCAGAGTGTGTGCAACCCACACACTCCCATACTAGTTCAAAAAAACCTTCAGAGCATCGGAACTCATGGATGAGGGGAAACATGGTGATCATTAGACCCCCATGTTTCATGTAGTCTGGGGGGTGTTGTGAACCCCTGTCTGTATGCTATAAGCAGTATGAGATATAGTAATAGTATAATATAGAATAGTGTGTAAGCATATTAATGTGTGAACAGGCAGAGTCACACAGACTAAGGGAATTCGCTGTGTGGACAGTTTTGATCCCGATCGAGCCCCTACCGTGTCTCGCTGTCTGTGTAATAGGCAGTGTAGAACTGGCAGACCATCGAGTAGAACCTCTGTTAATTACTTAAGTCTAATAAGTATTCTGTACAACTAAATTTCTTTTAAAATTGATTATATTCATAAAATATTAGTGATAACTCATACACCACTTATTTCTTTATTAACGAACAAACTCGGTTGTGGAGACGTCCATAACAACATTAACAAAAGGTTTAGGTAGGTATAGCGACTGTCGTCGGCTCGTCCGAACGCACTCGCATGACTGACTCGGCTACTGCTTGTAGCAAGGACGAGCGTCTAGAGACAGCCCCCTCGGAGCAGTTTCTCTATCACAAAACCATTATCACATAACCAATCATTATCACGGTCACAAATTAATATGGTCAATACCTTATCAGTGAGGGCCAAATTAAATTCAAATTATTTGAAAAATGTACAATATTAATTTATTATTGATATAATTTAATTATAATAATTTTTATTAAGCCATTCTTTAACAAATTCTAATTTTTATACTTATTCATTTAAACATAATCTATATGAAAGAAATTTATTTATTTCATTTTTGTTTATTTTGTCTATTATTACCTAAAATACTTATGTACTGTAATATACACAGTATTTATTTAATACAGGTAAAACCTTTTTCAACTGTTATCTGTATTAATTTTTATTTCCTGTGGAAATTTTCTTACTTATTAATGTAACACTTTCTGTATGAATACCTTGTAGCATGGACATTGTTTCTTAAATATTATAGTAAATTGTTTTTTTGTATTTTATATTTTTAAATATTTTAACACATTGTTCTTTGATATATTTTTTAATTATGTATTTTGAATGTGCATACTGCAACATCCAATGAAAAACAAAATATAATTTAGCTCGACATATAAAAGTCACCCATTTTACTGGCATTGAGAAAAATAATCCTCAGTTAGAAATAACTTCTCATAATTTTGCTTCATTACAAGGTAAAGATACAATTTTAAAAAATATTATAATAAATTGTATATTATATTTATTACAGTCTGATAACTATGTTTAAATATTTTGTTAATTAATTGTAGAATTTAATGATTGGAGAGAGAGGGAAGAAATAAACACTTCAACTAGGTTTGTTCAACACAGAGGAGTAAAATTTAATAAAAATAAAACTGTAACTACAAGGAAGTATTATTGTCACCGCTCTGGAGTACTTAATAGTAAAAGTATGGGAAAACGTTCCTTAAAAATTACTGGATCGTGTAAAATAAGTAAGTGATATTATAACAAAGTGTAAAAATAGATCTATTTATTTCCTTAATAATAGATCATACAGACATCTTTAGAGATTAAATGTTTTGTTTTTCTCATTGGACTATTAGATCAATGCTGTCCTTCATTTATTCAAACAGTAGTTACAGATAATAACGTTAACGTCACTTATTTTAAAATACATCATGGACATCAGAATGATATCAAATTTCTCCCAATCCCTTCTTCGGTTCAGGAAACAATTGCTGGAAACTGTAACATTTTATTTACATTTTAATTTAATATCTACTATTTATCCGTAACTTATTCATGTTCATTACCAGATAAAATTAAAAATTGAGTAACTCCTAATTATTGATCAAATCCGGGACAATTTTGATAACAAAATTGAAAAAAAAAAAACATCATAACTACGAAAGATGTTTACAACATTTCCACTAAGTTTGGATTACTATACAAGTATAAATTACATGATATTGATGCTCTAAGTGTGGACCTTCAAGTACAACGATTTGCCAATAGTTCTTCAAATCCAATTGTTTTTATAAAACACAAGGAGCAGAATATCCACCATTAGACTTAGATGATTTATGTTAATAATACTCACTGAAACTCAAAAAGCTGTTTTGCATAAATTTAGTAATGGGAAATTGTGTATTGATTCTACACATGGTACCAATCAATAAAATTTTAATTTAACTGCAATTGTAGTGATTGATGAATTTGGAGAAGGATACCCTGCTGCATTTTGTATAAGCACAAAAATTGACGAAATACATATGAAAGTTTTCTTTTCAAAAATTAAGGAGGTAATGGGCTGCCTTACTCCAAATGTATTCATGAGTGATGATGCGCCAGCATTCTGGAACGCATGGATTAACATAATGTGGCCTATTCCTCAACATCGTTTGTTGTGTAAGTGGCATATTGACAATAAAAGGCGCAAGAATCTAAAAAAAAATTCTGGTTCTCAAAATGTAAAAGCTTACGTTTATACAACTCTTCGTGTATTACTTGAAGAACCAAATGAAACTCAGTTTGAAGAACTTTTAACTTCTTTTCTTTGTAAATTAGAAGAGGAACCAGCATTGCATAATTTTAAAACATACTTTGAGCGTACATATGTACATCGGAGAAAGTTATGGGCAACTTGCTATCGACATCAAGTAATGCTTAATACAAATATGGTATTAGAAGCTTTCAATAAAACTTTAAAACATGTATACTTAAAGGGGAAGAAAAATCAACGCCTAGATGTGTTACTCTGGCATTTACTTAAATCATTAATCGGTAAAAACTTTGAACGACTAATAAAACTTTTCAATGGTGGAAAAGTTAATCACTACGTAAATGCTATTAATAGTCGTCATCGTGCTGCTGCTCAGATTAATATTTCTGGAATTCATCAAGTATCAGAAATCACTTGGTCTGTAACATCTGAAACTTTAGATCAAAATTACCTGGTTAAGAAACATGAACCATGTTCATGTAAAATTATATGTGTTGCGTGTAAAGTCTGTATTCATTTGTTTTCTTGTACGTGTTACGATTACACAATAAAAAAATAATATGTACAAGCATCATAGACCTATTAACAGATGGACTGCGCTTTAGATGAAATTCGTGTCCTCAACATGAGATAAGGAAAACTATTCCCTATGGAAGACAAAATAAAAATTAATAATATTTGTCCATGATTTTAATGATAATTATTAATTTGACAATAGATAAGAAGCTCGATAATTCGGTATGCCACAAAATGAGAAATTAGAATTGAATATTTGAATATTATATCTTTAATAGGAATTTTTTAATAATAATCTTTCTATTTCTTGTTTCATAACTTAATTTATTATTTATTTAATAATGGTTTGGAATTGTGCCATTCCCACATGCAAAAGAACAGGAGATAAGAACTGTGGTATTAAATTTCACAGGTAAATAATTAATATAACAAAAATCATGTAATTTGGCAATCGACTATAATATTCTGTAAATTTTAGATTTCCGTTGAATGAGAGTAGAAGGTCACAATGGATAGCTTCAATAAAAAAAGCTTTACCAATTTACACTTTCAACAAAACACATTTTGTATGTGAAAATCATTTTAATAAAACTGATTATAATTATGATTCAAATGGGATGAGGAAAAATCTTAATAGAAATGCTGTGCCATTAATTTTTGAACCTTGTAAGTTATAAACATATTATTTTACATAAAAACATATCAGGTATTTAAATTGTTAACTGTTTACTTTTTTAAGATGATATTGTGGTTGTTAATGAATTGCCAGACATCAATTATTATCCTCTTCCTAAATTCAGTGACCAAACTCCTAGCAAGAAAAGTGATTTTAATTTAGTTAGTAATGAGCTTGGATGTGAACCTCTAAATGAAGCGAATAACACATTAGAAAGTACTTTTAATATGGATAATGCACAGGACCTAGATAATTTAAACAATGTACCCATGACTTCTTCATCTAATTCCACTTATACAATCAGTAAAGATAATTATTTGTATTTATGTATTATTTATCAAATTTAATTAAATTATGAATATTTTTTATAGATAAGCGTTCACTTACACCAAAAAAGTCAAAAGGATGTGTTATGTTTTGGACTTTAAACTAAGCGATTTGGATAGTCCAAGGAAAAGACATTGCTATTGGAGAACAACTGTTAAGAGCATAAAAATGTACAAACAAAAATTGAATGCTGCTCAAAAAAAAAACCGTAGACTTCTTAAGAAAATAAAAAATTTAAATGACTTGGCAAATCATTTAAAAGAAAACAAATTTATATCAGAAAAATGTTTTGAAGTTTTAAAGGTAACTCTTTAAAATAAGAGAGAGTGTTGTATCTTAGCCCTTGTGACCAATTTTATTAAGAGGATGTCAGCGCACTATTTGTTTTCTCTCTCTGGCCCATACACAACATAGCAAATTTTAGACTCAGATGATCACGTTTAGGTCCTTTAGTTTAAAAGTTTAAGTAAATTGACCTCTTATTAAATTTAAAGCATCTCATAGGCTTTTTATTATATTTTAATTTAAGAGCGAGTTATTAGTATTTTAAAATTTTAAGTTGTTTGTACATCTCAAAATACACAATACTCGCTTTAAAATTAAAAATAATTAAAAACCTAACGGAGCTGGGAGTTATGCACTTGTAAGACAGAGACAACAAATTTCAGTGTAGCGTCCTCTTAATACTTATTTTTTGTATGAATTAATGTACCATGTGTGATGGCCGATGGGTAATATGTTTACTGTTTGTATTATGCTATTTTTGCAGAATTTGTACATTATTAATAAACGATGACAGCAGAGGAGTAGTTCACACAACCTCCTTTGCTGTTGATTAAACAGAAAAAAAAAATGTATAAAATGTTTGGGCGCATGCCTGTATTGTACTATTAAATAGAATAGAAAAAAAAATAGATTACCTTAGGGCTTAGAGGATGTCCGTGTACTATTTGTTTTCTCTCTCTGGCCTACTTGCAACATAGCAAATTGTATGTTCACAATAATGATTATAATCATAATAATTTCTAAAATTAGGGTGAAATTACCTCTTATAAAATTAAAAGGTAAGAATATTATCTAGGGCATCTCAGAGGCAATAATCATTATTGTGATTGTAAAATTTGGTATGTTCAATATGGTGCTTGGGTCAGAGAGATAATACAAAAAGTACGCCGCCATCAACCTTATGATTTTCAGGATTCATTGCCTGTTGCTTCCAGTGAAATTGTATTGAAACAACTAAAGTTAAAATCTGGAAAAACTATTTCGTCTGAACTACGTGCATTTGCACTGACATTGAATTACTATTCTGCAGCCGCCTATGATTATGTCAGGAAAACGTTTGGTAATTGTTTACCACATCCAAGTGCATTAAGAAAATGGTATGGTGTGATAAATGGCAAACCAGGGTTCTTAGCTGAAGCATTAAAAGCAGTTAAAAATAAAGTACAAACTATGGCTAGTAAAAATGAAACATTGTTTTGTGGTCTTATGATGGATGAAATGAGTATTAAGAAAGACGTTCATTTTAATGGTGTTCGTAACATTGGATATGTTAACATGGGTACTAAAAATGATGAAAGTGATGCATTACCAATGGCTTCTGACATTCTTGTATTTATGTTAGTCGCATTAAATTCGAATTGGAAAATACCCATTGCATACTTTCTAATTAATGGTATATCAGCTGAGGAGAAATCGAATTTAGTAAATAAATGCTTGTCAAATGTTTATGATACTGGTGCTATCCATGGCTCGAAAATTAGGAGCCGATTTAGAGGCACAAACTTACTTTTTGCATCCAGTTACAAATGAGAAGATTTATATAATGTTAGATGCAGCCCATATGATCAAGTTATGTCGCAATACATTAGGAGATCATACAGTTATACATAATAAAAATGGATTAAAAATTAAATGGCAATTTTTTAAGGAGCTTGTATGCCTTCAAGAAAAAACTGGACTTCATTTTGGTTAGTTTTTTATTTATACATTATTTTATGTATTTTGTAGTTTTGTACTAACTAATAACTTTATAGGGACAAACATTCGTCGTCGTCACATCCAATATTACAAGGAAAAAATGAAAGTATCGTTAGCTGCTTCAATATTAAGTTCAAGTGTTGCTGATGCGTTGACATACTGTTCAAAGTCACTTAAATTACCAGAATTTGAAAACTGTGAAGGTACTATAGAATTCTGTAGAAATATGAATAATATTTTTGATTTCTTGAACACAAGAAATTTTTTAAGTAAATCACCGTATAAAAGACCATTGTCTGAAAAAAATATTGAACAATGCAACAGTTTTATAGATTTCTCTATTAGTTATTTAAGTAGTCTAAAAGATAAAGACCATGTGCCAATAACTAAAAGTATTAGAAAAACAGGATTTAATGGACTTATTATATGCCTGAAAAGTGTTAAACAGTTGTTGGTAGACTTAGTATTAAGTGGTAAAATGAAATTTCTCTTAACTTATAAGCTATCACAAGATCACTTAGAACTATTGTTTTCCACAATACGAGCTCGTGGTGGTTTTAGTAATAATCCCACTGCTTGGCAAGTTGAAGCAGCCATGAAACGAATATTAATTCATTCAGAAATCATGACATCTTCAGGTGCTAATTGTTTACCTCAAGATACTACAACCATATTATTTGTATCGAGTAACATAAAGAAACAGAATGAAATTGAAAATGAGTACATTGATATGTTATGTGCCAAGTGATGATGACGTATCCAATTACGATGATTTACTTTTGAATACTTTACAATACACAATTACACGTGATGTTGTTGAATATATATAGCTGGTTTTATTGTTAGGAAAATAAAAAAAATTATTAATTGCAATATATGTGAACGTGAACTCTCTGCAAATGATTCTAGTACATTAATTGATATAAAATCCAGAGGTTTTTTAATAAAACCCTCCAAAGATGTTGTACAAAGTAGTGATTCCAAGAACTGATGTATGTAATCCCTTAATAACTGATGAAGTATGTATGAAAATTTCAATCACACAACAACTGTCTTCTGTATCCACAGAATCCATTGGTAACAAACTTTATGAATTCTACAACATGTTTATGTCCCAAGCAAGCACATTAAGTTCCCAGCAGCTAACAAAAATCAACGCTTCTATTGATACAGGTGTCGGCATATTGTACGAAGGAGAAAATAATTTAATAAAAAATGTAGAAAATCAGGAACCTGTTAACAAAAATGCAGAAAAACAGTTACGGTTTTATTCCATCAAAAAACAAAGAGTACAAGCAGCAGAAGAACAAAGATTAAATAAACCTACATTAACAATTAGTAATCAAATAATCGCCGATTTAAAAGGAGATGACCAAACTCCCTACATTCATATTGATTCTGACCACACTTATACAAAATAAGACCTAATTAATACCATGGTGAAATAATCGGACATAGTTAATAACACTACATATTTTAATTTATACTTTAATTCATTTTCTACTAATTTTTCTACTATTATAATTTTAATTTTATAACTTTTTATTATAGTTTTTTGGATGACTTACCAACCTTAACAACGTATTACAAATTTATACTGAGTGTAATACTGAAGTGAAACAATACAATACTATTGAAATTATGAAATCTAACGATGTAATATTAAGTAACTATTTTATATTAACAATTTAACATATTTATTTATTTATTTTATATTACGCATTAAACTTTGTGACCGTGATAATTATTGGTTATGTGATAATGGTTTTGTGATAAGAGAAACTGCTCCGAGGGGGCTTAATTTGAAAAATCTCATATATGGGGTTATTTTTTCCGTGGTTATTTTTTCATGGGGTTGTATTTTCGAGGTCTAAATTTCCGGGGTTATTTTTTCGCGGTACCATCTATAGTATAGTACTATAATGTATAATATTTAAGTCAGTACACCACTGATTGTCTATATTATGTTATTTACTGGGTTGTAGTATTTTATTTGTATCGAAAATATTTTTTCTTCGAAGTGTTATATAAGTTTTATAAATTATTATTGCTATCAAATAATTTATATTAAATTATTAGTCACTTATACTTATTAAAATGAAATTGATTTGTAATTGGTTTTTGAGCTTATGAAACATTTGGTGCATATGGTTTGCATTTTAAGGTACATGGTATGCTGTCAGAAATATTGTAAAGGTTCGGCAAAAGGATTAGTTGATGGCATTATAGTGAATAATGCAACTCACTCTCATTATCCAAATAATTTGGAAAACAAACTCATGGAATTAAAAAAAAAATTTAGATTAATTCTGATTCAAAGAGCAGTAAATGAAACTACAAGTCTCCGTGATATTTATGATGAAGAATCTATAAGGTATTAGTTATCAACATAATATTATGCTAATAATTATGGTTTAATTTTAACTATATGGAAGTGAAAAATAAATAAATTTATGACTTTACAAATTAATAATAATGTTGATTTTTCTTAATAGACATATAAGAGCTGCAGTACAATATTGTTGGCCTGTAGCTGAGATGTCGATGAGCCACGTTCGTAGGAAAAATGTGCCAGTTTTGCCTCCTACGATACTTGCAGAAATGTTAGAGTCTAATGTACATCGATATATTTGCTGTGGTCATTCCTTTTATCAAGACCATACAATTGATGATGATGGAAAGACATCAATTATATTTGGATGTTTGGACCTGATTCAAGAAGTTGTATGACAGGGTGGATCTGAGATCCATGCAGATGCCACTTTCAAAATAGTACCTTCGGCACCTAAGTGTCGTCAACTATTTGTTATGCACTTTATTATTCAAAACCATGTACGTTCAAAAGTTTGAATTAATATTTTGATAGTGATTAATATTTTGAATATGTTTTACAGTATTCCAGTTATATATGTACTTATGGAGTCAAAAACTGAACTAGCTTATACTAGGTTTTTGTTCGGTAGATGATATGAAGGTGGCTCGTCCTTGGGGCGATGTGCATACATGGACAGGAGCGCATACAGTGGCAGGGTAACACTTTGATAGTTGTTTACCGGCGTGAATGGCTTATATAAAACGTGTTGGAGTTGACTGATAGCGACTGGCTCTGCTCTTCTGGCGGCGTGCTGTGGTATTCGTCTCGCAGGGTATCCGGCACAAAAAGTGACGACAAGCGTTTCGCGGCACACGGTAGTTCGTGGCGGAAATGAAAGCCGGGGTGCGTTACTACCGTCCGGCTTACTCGGTCTGGGGGGGGAGGCAGTGCTGTTATGTTTGGTGATTGGTGTCCGTGTATAACGGTGTTTTAATACCGTCCGGCTCACTAGTCTACCGCACTCAGCGGGGAGTATATCTTTTTGGTCGTAGTTCTGGCTATACTTATATTACTCTTGGCCTTCGACTGATGTGATAAATGTGAAACGTGTTTTTGGTAATTTGGTTTTTTCTCTTGAGCTTATAACCCATTGGAAATACGTCCTAGCTAGTTTGTACGATGCTGATTCCAAATATGTAATCATAAGGGTTTTAAGTGAAAGGGTTCGGCGAGAAAATGAACTTCCCAACTCGGGCGGCGCACCGTCGAAAAGGGAGGGCGCTCCCTCAAGCGCTGTGCTGCGCGTCGTGGTCGGCGATCTTCGCGTTCCGTGGTGATGATGTTGGATTTAGTTGCGAGAGTGCTTAGCGGTGTTCGATACGCGGGAATAGGTAGTTAGTAACGAGAGTGCGCCACGGTAACGGAGCTCCCCGTTTTGTCTCGTTACACCATGTTTCCGGCTATTCAACCACAATTTATTATGACCGATTATGAAATCGCCTTAAAAACGCATTCAGCATTATTTATCCTGAGAGTGTTCAACATGCTTGTTTGTTTCACTAGTATTTACTGAAATAAAATATTACTTTATTTATTGTGAAGACTACTTTCTAGTGTCTTGTCAAGAATCTTAAAAGTAATGGGTTTTCAAATTACGTAAAAAATTACCAAGAAGCGCAGATTTATATTAAAATGACGTCTGCATTAGCATTGTTTCAAACCCAGTTTAATTGATGAAGGTTACCAGTCAATTAGGTATGCAAGGGATAATAATGTAAATCTCGTGTTCTTCTTTAAATATTTTTCCAAGTGAGTATAACATTTGTCTGTATAGTTGTATAACTTAAATTAAATGTGTATATATTTGTAGTTATTGGTTACGTACAAGAAAACCAGAAGTGTTTTCAGTGTGTGGTGTTCCTCGAAGAACAAATAATAATATAGAGTCTTTACACAGTGGACTGAAAGAAAAATTCCAAAGTCTTCACCCAAATTTATGGACATTTTTAGGTGAGTTAAACCACTGAAATTATGCATGACACGTATTATGTATAACTCTTATTATCAGCATAATATTCATTATAGTCTGTCTTATTGAGTTTTTTGTAGGAAAAAATCCCATTTCATATATTTAAAAAAAAAAAATCAAAAACTCATTTTGAATTAAATTTTTGATTTAGATCACTTGGAATGCCTAAGTTTGAAAAATCGTGTAATTATTAAACAGTTGGTAAGAGGTCAACGAGTATCACGTCTAGTAGAAATAAAGTACTTATTAAATTCTGTACGCATTCAAACAGCAACTACACAGTTGGAGCTTAGAGTTATAAATGTCAAAGAATTTTTACTTCAATCTTCACATTGTGCTGAATGTTACTTAAGAGAAGAAATAAATTGGCACATTAACATTGAACAAGGTAACAATAACATAAATGTATTGAAAACAAATTATTAGCTTTATTATTTGTGAGTTGTAATAATTTGATTAATGCCATAAGTTTTTTACAACATTTTTGGTTATTGTTTATTATATTCTCAATAAGTAGCAAGTCCAAGATATAAAACAATTTGCACTTGATAATGTTAATAGATCATAACGAACCTAAAAACATAACCCAGCACGTTGAGAACAAGAACAATAGTGATTCTTATGGTGAAATTTCTGTTATTTTAATACAGGGGCCACAATTATTGTTTGATGTTAGTGGTTCTGATGGATCCATTCTGAGCGATGGTAATATTTCATTATGTTTTGTTATTAATGGTTATATCCTAACCTACTCCAAACTATAATTTTGGTATAAATTAATTTACTTACCTACCTATCTACTAACCAAATTCATTTAATGTATACTATAATGTTGGCATGTTGATGAAGTAGTAATTATGGAAGATAATATTCCCGAAGTACATATAGAAATAGGTAAAATAAATAAGTGTATAGTAATTTAATATACTTATAATATACTCAATTATCTACTGTCATTTCTTAAACTATTTGATTATACTCTTTTCTCACGATATAGGTACCGACAGTGGCGTATTTTCAAATTTTTTGCGGGGGGGGGGTCTAAATATTAGGTACCTACAAGTTTATAATATAAAAAAAACACATACGAGTTATGATGTAATAATTATATTATATTATGTAAATTTCACTACTATTATGATTTATTAATACAAATTAAGAGTTTTTTATAATAAGGTAAACGTCTTTTTTTTCTCGCCAGTTCTTCAATAACTTCTTCCGGTTTTATTGAGTAGTTTTTATTTATTGATAACATCGCTAAACCGTTCAATCTTCCCTATAAACAAAAAAATAAATAAATGTAAATAACAAGAATATTTTTTAAGTTCATATAAATTTACCTCTGACATGGATATGTTTTAATTCTTTTTAAATTTGAAAATGTTCTTTCATTTGTTGCAGAGGAAACAGGAAGTGTGACTAAGATTTGAAGAAGTTTAAATATATTTGGATAAATTAACTGGTTACACATAGCCATAGCCTCTACAGCATTATTTGGTTTCTCTGTTGTTTGCATCAGTTTTCTCTGCCATAATTTGTATTCTGCTTCAATAATTTGATTTTGAGATCCATCATTCTGTAAATCTTCAATATATTTATTTGAAAGAATTATAATATCTTCGATGGGACCATTTTCCCTAAATAGAGAATCGAAACCTGATAAAATCGAACGATGAACATTGAACCTTTCTTCTAACTCTGTAATAAATTTGTCAAGATAAGGAATAAAAATTGATGCTCGATAATATTGTTCCGGAGTATTTAATGGTATATTGCATCTATTAGTTTGTTTTTTTGTTAATCTCGGAATTTTAATTTCAATATCAAATTTTTCGGCTACTACATTTACTTCTTCAAATATTTCCTTGAAAACATCATCGGCGTGTGTTCGAATTTCTTGTAATTCTTTTTGTGTATCGTTTGCTAATTGTACAGCCAATTTAAGATCAATATTTGGTTTTTGTAGGAACTTTGAAAGTGGTAAACCTATACTAAAACCTTTGTTTAGTACGAATAATGATATCACAAACTCTATATCTAAAATAGAACTTCTAAGACGTCTTGCTTTATTCGAAGTATCGTTATCGTCCCATTCCGAAATTGTATCCAATGCTTCAATGACATACCTACTCATACAGTTCCATAAAATCGTTTATGGCGTGAAATCGTTCTATCCATCTAGTTTCGCAACTTCTTTTCAATGACTTTTTTGTGGTTGTTTCTGCTGAATTTTCAATATGAAATTGAAGAATTGATTTTCTTTTCGGAAAAATAAAGAAATCGCGGACTTTCCCTAAAGTTGCTAAACAGTCTCTTATTTGTGTCGAGCTACATGATTTAGATACTACCAGGTTTAACACATGTGCTGAACAGTGTACATAAATTGCTAAAGGGTGTGTGTCTTTAATATGTGCTTGAACGCCATTAAATTTTCCCGACATAGAGGCCGCCCCATCATACCCCTGACCACGTAAGTATGTTGTATCTATGCCAAAATGTTGTAAATTATCAATTATTAATTTCGCCAATCCTTTCCCTGTCATGTCAACAGCAGGCACAAATTGCAAAAAATCTTCATGAAGTTCAAGGGTGCTTAATTCAACATATCTAACACACAAAGATACCTGTTCTATACCCGACACATCAGCCGTTTCGTCAGCAAGAACAGAAAAACATTTTGCTTCGTTTACTCTTGAAACTATTTTGTTCAATAATATTTTGTTACAGGAATCGATTATTTCATTTTGACTAGTAGAACTTGTGTACTTAATGGTACCAGAACTTTCAAGATATGATCTCATATCACTATCACCTTGGGCCCTATAGCGAAGAACTGCCCTAAAATTACCGTCATTATTATGTTTGTCATCTGAGCATGCATTGAAAATGTTCCCAGAGTCCCGATGCCCTCTTAATGCCATATTTTGCCGACCACACAAAATAATTGCCTCAATAACAGGAATGATATTTTTACGATTTTGTATTATTTCTTTTTTTCTTCCAATATCAATTTGTTTGTCTACTGATAAAGTGGGATTTTTAATAATATTTAAAAAGTTTTCTGAATCTAATATACATTTTTTATGGTATTCTAGTTGCGAGTGATTTTTGAAATATTCTAATGCATGTTTCCAGTTGTCATATTTTTTTGTAACTAATGATCCTAATGTTTGATTATTAATTCCAGCATAATTTGTTGAAAAAGCTACACAAAATTTACAATACGCTCCATTATCTATATCAGAATACACCAACCAAGAAAAGCTAGCAAACCATTTATATTGAAACTTCAAGTGCTTAGCAGTTTTATCTTGTCCAACAATAAATATTTTCACAGGAAAATTATAATTTACATCGGGAATCCAAATCGCATTTAGTATATCATGTATTTCATTTTGAGTCAATACTCTTTTGACGTAATTGAAAATATCGTGTCTATTTATATGGGACATGGATGACGTAGGGATATCCATATCAGTATCTGATCCTGAAACTACTGAATCTGTGTTATTTTGAATATTATAAACTTTTTGAGGTTTGAAAAAAGACTGAATATTTGGTTGCTTTTTAGAAGTCATGATTGTGATCTATTAAGAATAATATATAAAATACATTAATATTATGTATACCTAGTGACTAGTGTATACAAGCATTGCAAATTTGGAAGTATAAAAATTTGAGTAATGCATCAAATAAAAAATTAGATCATTTTAATATTTTCATTTTACACGTTAAATCAAACAATAATATTTGTAAATTAAATTTGAAATTATAAATTAGCAATTACCTTACGTCCTTACTGTCTTGTTAAGTGTTTCGGTGTTCGCGTAGTGAATTAAGCAAATATTATGTCAATGCCGTCAATAACAAACTGCAAATTATTACGGCCGAACGAACGCACTACGCAGAATGCCTACTATAATGTCAATAATAGTCGGCGTACCTACTAATATGATCATAATATATTATGATATATCATGTTACGTCTTACGTCGTTATCGTCGTCGTTGCCGTCGTCGGTTCGTTATCGTCGTAGTTGTCGTCGTCGGATGGCGACGACGCGACAAAAATAACTAAAAGTTAAACCCAAGACCCAAGTTATTTAATATTTATACAAATATTGTATATATTTTTTTTTTTATAATAGAAACATTAAAAACCCATGATATAAAATTAATTTTCTCTTTCTCGGTACCTACGTAGCAAGTTATTTATGCATTTTTTAATTTTTTTCTGGGGGGGTCCAGACCCGGGGACCCCCCCGTAAATACGCCACTGGGTACCGAATATATAATTTATAAAATAAAAGTTCATACAGTAGATTTTGGTTGCATAGGCAGTACACTATATTAAATTATTGTAATTGGGCATATTTAATATACTATATTATAACTTATTGCGCTCAATCAGGGAGCAAATCATAAAATTTAATAGAATTACTTATCAAAATTATTTTTTCTAGAAGATAACGAGGAAGATTACTTCACCCTAGAAGATAGATATCCAGACATAGTTGCTATGTTGGAACTTGATGCCAGGCGTCGCCAATTAGAAATTGAAGCTATTCCGTACGTACAAGTTCCAGCTGTTCTCCCGTCTTTGGAGAATCAAGACTAACTATGTATTGTATGTATGGAAGCAGAAAAAACACACGCTCTAATACCATGTGGCCATAGAATATTATGCCAAGATTGTGTAGTTAATCTATACCCTGAACGTGGTCCATTCTGTAATGAATACTTTACTGGCTCTATAAGAATTTGGTAACTAACCAACAAACAACATTTTTTATGATTTTATGAAACTTTGTTTTCAAGTGTTTTTTTTATTTTACAAAAAGGTAATTGTTTTTATTTTTAATGTATAATAAATATTTTAATGTTCAAAATATTGTTTTTTTCTTTTTGAAATAATATTTTACTACTACATAAAAAGAGTCATAGTACTATTAATTAGTCTTTGAAGTATCTTTTTTCGATAGAGCAGATGAAAAATGGAAGGCACAATATTTGGTTACACTTTTTGATTGATTTTATTTTTTAGTGTAGGTACATTCAAATTTAAGAATGTGTATTAACCTATCTCGGTATTTTAGAATTAAGGAGGCTAATGATTTACAAAACTAGATAATTATATTTATGATTGATGCTTAAATAATATTAAAAAATAAAATATATTTAAATTTTACCTACGAATTTAGGTATACTGTCCACGATATAAATAAATAATTTACAAGGTAATATAAAATGGGATAATGAAATAAATGTCTAGTTATCATCAAATATCTATAAGGAAAAAAGGAAAATTAGATTTCAATCACAGTTTTATTTAACAAATTAGCAATATAGAAGCATACCTGTCATCTTAACTTATCTATGCCCTTTGAAGCACAAGAATTTTTTTTTTGATTTTTTTTAATTTTGACGTTGTGTTTCTATTAATTAAGTACACCATATTGTGAAAAAAAAATGAAAATATAAATAAAAAATAAAACTTTAGTACTTAAAACAGGTGGTATACCGTACTTACCACCATGCATTATCCATCACTCAATATCATAACAACATGTATATTATGTTTGGTAAAAAATATAAAACTATTACCTTCCTCATAATTTAAATATAAATCTTTATTATCTTATAATGCCAAGATCAATTAAAATAATGATCAAAAAAAAAAAAAACCCTTTTATAATAATAAACAGTTTATAGTAAAAATATTAATAATAAAATAAAGCTGATCATATTATGTGGGACCTTTGTTAGAATGCTTCTTAGTAAAAAACATAAAAATAAAAAATACAACCTTTTTTATAAAATAACATTATTTTACATAAGTATTTTTTTTTATAGAATAGAATAATAAAATAGTATTGTCACATGTTATGTTTTCAATTTATTTTTTATGATATAATGAAAATCAGTTTTTTTTTTCCCAAACATAATGGAATGTTACATGTGTCACACAACCATTCAGTTCTTTTTTGTTTTGCTTTTGTGCTGCATAGTGCACATCTTCTTAGTGTACCTCGAGTAGGTTGATGTGCAGAACTCTCAAGCCGTACTTCTGGTGCTACATGTAGTTTATGATGAGATACTTGGATGGAGTGATTTCTTTTTTTCGTTTGAAGCTGATTTGGAGCTAACAAGCCATCAACTACCCTCCTACGAAAGTCTTTTAGTGAAATCTTTTCTAGTTTTAGTTGTTGATGAAGTATAAAAGAATATTTTACAATAGCCATGTCAATAAAATGAAAAAACAGCCTATGCCACCGTTTTCTTGATTTTCTATTCATACCATAAGCTGCTCTCAACTGGTGAAATACATCTACATTATTCATGTTGTTATTATAGCTTATAAGCACATTTGGACAAGGAATCATGTTAGTACTCCAATCTTTTAATTTTCTTTTTACTGCATGAGTGTCATTTTGAGAGTGTAAGTAAGATATCATATAAACTGATTTATTATCCATCCATTTGAATAGTGCTATATTATCATTACTAACAGAATAATCAAAATCACCCCTTTTTAAACTTTTATCTGGCAACAAATCTGGTAGGTATTTTCTATTGCTTCTAATTGTACCACAGGCAAATATATATATTTTTTTTAGACTTTGGAAAAGAGGATAACTAGTAAAATAGTTATCAATTTATAAAATATGATTTTTATTATCTAATCCAGCTACAAGATCATTTACCACTCTTTCTCCTAATAATTTTTCTACACAACCAACTACTTTTCCAGTGTAAACTTGAAATTTTGATGTGTATTTAGTTTTATCGTTCAACATCCATATTTTATACCCTCTTTTTATTGGTTTTTGTGACATATCCTGTTTTATAGTTGAACGACATTTGAACTTTACCATAGATTCATCAATTGTAAGGTCTTGAGTTAAATTTTTGAAAACATTCTCCTAATTTTTCAATAACCGGTTTAAGTTTATACAATTTCTCGAAATTTGGTGATCCACGTTTGGGCTCTAACGATCTATCATTGCAATGAATATTAGTTAAAAACCATCCAAACCTATTTACAGTCATTTGTTTTGAAATATATGAGTCATTCAAACCTGGTGCTGTACTCCATTAATCTCTATAAGATGCTTGTCTTTTCAAAACCATTAAAATATTTAGATCTAAGAAAGTTTTAAGTTCCTGTTTAGTAGCTGGTATATATGGTTTCTGGGATTGTTGTGCATATAAAATTGTTTGAAATAATATAACTTCAATAAGAGAATCTGGAAACATTTGTAGAAATAAGTTATAAGGTGATTTATTTTCCATTGAAAGTAAATCTTGTGATAAATTTGAGTCAGATAAGAATACTGGATTAGTAAAAACTTCATTTTGTTTAACCCATTTAGGCTCAACAAATGGATAATCAACAGTTTGAGTGGGTAATAATACAGAAAGCTGATCAAAAGTAGTAGGAAGTAATACATTTTGCAAATTATAAGTCTTGACTACACTACTTGTATTCTTACTAGTATATTTTCTCTTCTTAACTTTAGATACAATAGGTACTTCAACTTCTGATTCACTACTCGAATACTCAATACTACTCTACTATAATCAACTGCAGTGAGGATATTAGAAGTTGTAATAGGTAAAAAATTAGGATCTTCATCTTCATCGTCCACATAACTATCATTATCTGAAGGTAAATCACTAACTTCTACATCACTATCAAATATGCAATTAACTATACCGGGTAATTGATTCAGCGCCAAACACTCATTATCTCAAAAAGTATTCACTTTTTTCAAAATTTTTTTTCTTCAAAATTTTAGATCTGTTCTAGAATTATATAGTTATTTAATATTTTTCACCCTTATATTTATTAGATAAACCACCATCAACTTTTGATTTTCAAATGGTAACCTATACTAAAAATTTCATAATTTAGTAACGCTTTTTTTCTTATGAAATATCAAGTTTAAATTTTCATTTTTCGTTTTTCCGTTGACGAGATACAATTCCTCAAAGTTGGGGTGTTGGTGTGTAAATGCGTTATACCTAGTCAGTACTGCAGACCACAGTAATTGGGATTTCTGTGCTCCAGCGTAAAAAATAATAAACTATTCAAATCAATTCAGTAAGTACGATAGTTAAGCCTAAGTTGTTCCCCAAAATACCCCATTATGTTTCACAGTTCTCCCCCACGATAATAGTGCCACTCACTGGTCATGATATTATTGATATATTTATCGCTTATTAAGACCAGAAGTTACAAGTAATAAATTCGATACCGAAGATATTATGGTGATAAATTATTATCAGTGTACCTACTTCCGACAATACTTTTATGGTTATACATACATATATAAGTAGGTAATTGGATTATTGGACTGATCAGCTGTTATGTTTAATGTTCAGTTGTAATGATAACAACCTTGTGATATGAACTCAGCTGTTAACACGTTTTTCTAGTACGGATAAAAAAGGATCTAACATCATGTTGGTTTCTATGCTTTTAATAAGTATAGTCGTATTACCGTTAGGCACATTCTATCTTAGTCCGTGCCGTTAGGTACAGATTTCATTATTTTTTTTTTAAACTTCTTTTGAAGGTTAGGGTATTGCATGATACCTAATCAATAATTTTGAATTATGAATTCATTGTTTAAAATAATTTAATGTTTACAATTTACTATTACTACTAAACTACTTGAACTCACGATTAAACATACATGCTTCAATACTTTAATATTTTTTCTTTTTATATAACATTATATGAAATCTTTCGATTTATCATTAATCGTGTTTAAACTTAAGTGTATTATTCACTCCACATTCAATTTTGCGTATACAATGTGATTGGTAAGTTAACTATTAAACACAATTAGGTACTAATTTTAATTACATTGCAAATGTATTACCACATTATAAAATATGTAAGTTGTGAGTACATAACTTATGAAGAGTAGCAGAAGAAGATGGGCCGGTCATGTTTGGAGATCTGAAGGAGTACTGGGGAGCATAACAAAATGGAGACCAAATACAAAACGGCCCCCGGGAAGACCCAGACAAGTGGGCTGATAGTCAAGGATGACCTCAGGATGATTGGAGTGAAACATGTGGAGGAAGTGTCAAGAGACCGAAAAAAGTGGAAAGAAGGTGTTGTTGCGGCAATGAACCTTTAATGGTCTGTAAAACGCCTTGGAAGAAGAAGAGTACATAAATACCTATTAAAATAAAAACAAAATCATACATTTTAATTAACTAGGTATGATATTTAGTAGTAAGAGGGCACGTATAGCACACTTTTTATGTTACAAAAAACACCTTAAAAAATCTTTAAAAAATGAATAAAAAACATAAAAAAGCATTAAAAAAATACAAAAAACCATAAAAATAACATCTAAAATAACATTGAAAAAACATTAAAAAAAAAAAACCGACCTTATATTTTCCTGTTAAAAATTACAAAAAATCTAAACAAATCTGTTAAAATTTCAAAAAAATTAAACTATTTTTAATTATTTTATTTTTATAAAATTCTATTTTTGACACGTGCCCCATTCGGGCACCCGTCATTAATATCACAAAATATCATTATTTTTAAAAATTCTATAAATGTATGCATTTTATTTCTATTTTTAACATGCGTGTGAAATTCCCGCATGTTATTATTGTCACCAAATCCCATAAATTCCAATTTAATAATATTAAATAATTCTATTTAATTTTATTAATCTTACGTTCCCCTGAAATTAGGGGTACGTCAGGTTTTGTATAAAAACCCATAAATTCCAATAAATTCTCAGTTATTCATATTTCTTTTACTATAATACTAAAATATAATATTATAAGTGACTGGTTTCAAACCAGCCACCTCAAATTCATTTACAATAGTACTAATTTTTATATTTATTTTTAATATCTTTAGGGTGTATTTCCATAAACCCTGAAATACCATAGTGTATACAATTACATTGATATTAAGATAAATATATCAAAATTTTTTCTTTATAAATAAAAATAAAAATAAATATAAGCCAATGAATCGTAACAGCAAAATTATTAGTCTTTATGAAAATATGATATATAATAATAACTCATTATTAGAATCTTTAAAATTAGAGGAAGTTTATTTATGTACAAAATGTCAAGATTTTAAGAAAACTGATGAATTTAGTAAAAATCAAAAGTGGTAAAAGACTTGTATAAAAACCAAAGTTAATAATGATTTAAAAAAAAGGGGATGTGGACAAAAAAATTTATTTGAGATGCTATATTGTACATTTAACATCAAACTATCATAAAAAGAGAACGGAAAACATGAATAAAGAGAACATTTAATATAAAATTATAAAAATCATTTTGTTATTAAAAAATTAATTCCATAAATAATATAAAATAAATTTTTTTCTTTATAAATAAAAATAAATAAAATAAATTGTATACAATAAATTAATAAAAATGCGTCCACAGAATCAAATTAAATTAGAAAAAAATGAAAGTACCTGAACTTAAGTTAATAGCAAAGGTATATGATATAAAAAATGTTTGTAAAATGAAAAAAGATTGTTTAATAGAAAATATAAAAAAGCAAGCTGCATTGAAAATGTTAGATAAAAATCCCTTCTTTAAGTTAGATAAATCTTTGTTTACTAAAGAAAATTATTTTAATACTTCATTAGAAAGAGGACCAAAAGTTTATGATTTGATAGACGTAATTCAATTGAATCCACAAGTCCAAAATAAATTTAGGATACATAAAGCTGATTATAAAATTAGTTTTAAACAAGTATTATTACAAGATCTAAAACAATGTAATTCAGAATACAAAATTAATTATACAGGGTGATTCTTTTATCAAACAACACTCATTATTTGAAAAAGTATTGACTTTTTTCAAATTTTTTTTTTTTTCAAAATTGTAGATTTATGCTGTTCTAGAATTGTATATTTTTTATATTTTTCACCCTTATATTTAATAATTAAACCACTATCAACTTTTGATTTTCAAATGGTAACCTATACTAAAAATTTCATAATTGAATAAAACTATTTTTTTCATTAATTATTACGTTCAAATTTTCATTTTTCGTTAATCCGTTGATGAGATATTGCTCCTCAAAGTTAGGTGGTTTTTGGAGATAGTTATAGTGTGTAAATGTGTTATACCTCGTCAGTAGATACCGCAGCTATCAGGATTTTTATGTCCCAGGGCAAAATATATCACACTTTTCAAATCAGTTCATAAAGTACTTAGAGCCCCTAAATGTATTTTATTATGCCCATCTTTCAGGGAGTCATGAAGTTCACCCCACGAAGGTGATTGCGGCACTGGTCAGTGGTCGTAATAATTATTATCAATTATAAAGACCAGAAGTTACAAGTAATAAATTCGATATCGTTCGACCCAAGATATAGCGGGGATAATCTTTGTACCTGACAGCCGATAATACCTACATACAATAACAAACGATCATATTATTATTGGTCTGCTTCTGTTTGTAGCTTCGATCACAATTTAATCTCTATTCTATGCTACGACACACCATAGAGTATAGACTAACATACGGAAATACAGAATTATTTTAGTCCATAAAAGTTAATGTTGTCCATGGTTTATCATTATAACTGTCTATCATACAGAAAATACAGTGTTACCAACATGTGTATTTACAAAATAAATAGTAACAGTAACTTGCTGTTTATTTATGTCACAAATAAAATCCCGTTTTTGTTACTCTAGTAGACTGCCTGTACTACAGTTGCAACAACTGTTAACTGTTTTAAATCGCTGCTGTACTCGCTGTAGTGTACAGTAATTTATTGTCTGTAGTTGTCTGTTACTCGTTACTGACTATTATAATTTATAGCATGGTGCATACTGCATAAATATACAATATATGATATAATAACCATATTTAATAATGGACCATAATGGCAATAAATTAACTTAATAGGTAACTTAATTTTTTTTTTTATACATATAACTGTGTATAGCTTTGGTAGATTTAACTAATACAAAATAATGTGTTAATTATTATTATAGATTTAATATATCTATTTTATGCTGTTTACCTTTTGGATACTTTGAACATGTAAATGCCTATTAGGATTTAAGTTTTTTAGTGATAATTTTTTTTTTTTTTTTTTAACAAATCAAATACCCTCTTCTCATATAAAATATCATTTGCGCATGTTTATTACAAATCTGGAAATACAATACTCTGAACTAATTTAATATTAAGTATAAACAACTCTTTTTTTGATGTTTGCAATTTCAATTTAATACATTTACAATTTCAAATCAAATATTAGTATAATATAAATAATTCACCATACATAGCTTCAATAGTTGTAATATACTTTGTAGGACTAGGTCTTTTTGACCAATCACATGAATTTAATAAATATGTAGGTATTTAAATAACAATGACATACATCCAAATATACATATAGGGCAATGATCAACTTATATAATTATATTTTATGTAAAAAAAAAAAATATTTTCAATGTCGTGAATAGGGTTTGAGACCATTGGCGCAACTAGAGGGTGCAAATGGGTCTTTAGCACCTCTTGTTTTTTTAGATTTAACTATCATTATTATAGTGAAATACCCCCAATTTAATGTTTTTAAAATATGAAATATTATAGCACCCCACGTTTTAAATTTTTTAATGTATATTTTCTACTTTAATATGATGCAAGTGATAACCACTAACAAAAACTAGGGAGAGAATAACCATTTTTTAGATTGCTTAATTTTGATTATTTAAATGTTTTTTTAAGCGTTTGATTTGATGATTTTAGGTTCTGTTTAGCCCTGAACCCTGTTCACGGCAAAATTCCTCACATATTATACTGATATTATTATGAACCATTAAACAATTTTACTTTAATAAGCCTAGGACTATGAAAAACCTATTTCAAAATTATGATACAGTTTAATCTAAATGTTCGTTTTGCAGTTAATATGCAAAATATGAGTAAAGATAAAACGTGTATTCAAAAAATTAAAACAAACTTTTCAATCACCCCAGACTTAAAAAGCAAAATTTAAAAATGGTGTTAATAATATTCTAACTTGAATTTAGTACTAATTATTATTTGGTGACAACACCAATCATTGACAGAAATAATTTAGTATTTATCATTATGACATTATACAATGTAGCACAGTAGACTAATGTTTTTGGATGTTTAGATTATTATATCTCTTTTGTTAGGGCTTGTCCGTAAAAAAAAAAAAAAATGTTAAAATAAAAAAAAAAATAAAATTATTATTAATCACATAGCCAGCTAAAAATTCTTAATTTGATTTAGGACATAATCTTCATATTAAACACAAAATAAATATCTATATCTATGTATATTATCTTTTAAGTTGTAATGATTGATGTTGTCACCTAATTTAAATTATTTATAAACTAGCATACAAATTATAAAGCTTTAACATTAGCACAATTTTTAGTTTTCAATACATTATTTTTTTTTTTTTTTTCATTCCGAAAATCGGTTAAATGATTACTGATGTCCCTCTCCACTTATATTCCTCTTCAACTTCCAGTATGTTCCTATTCTGGTATCTTCAATCACTTGCTTCAGAATTGGAGTTCTAGGCCTTCCTTTTCCAGGTTTCCTCCTGATTACGTGTCCGATCCATGCTTTTCTTCTCAATCTTAGCGTACTCTGTATTGATTTTTGATTCTCCTGAATACCTCAACATTTCTTTTATCTTTTCTGTCTATTGAATTTTCAGCGTTTTCCAACATCATACTTTAAAAGCTTTTATTTTGGCTTTCTCAGTCTTCAGTAGTGTCCCAATCTCTGCTCCATATAGATCTACATTCCACACAAAGCCTTTTATAAGTGATTTTCTGCTGTCCCAACTTATTCTATTTGAGGTAAAAAGATTAATTTTTTTATAGTAGGCCTGTTTGGCATGCGCTATTCTACATACTGTATATGTATGACTTTTCTCATCGCTTGTGATTGAATAGGTATGTGAAGTTTAAGTGTTCTTTAAGCGTGTCGTTCATTTCTTCGAACATGTTAGTTATGTCTTTTTCACTTTCTGCAATTACAACAACATCATCTTTTCAATACATATCATTGGTAATGTGTAGTTATAGTCCAACTAGATTTTTTCTACTTCTTCCCAATAATCCTGAATATTTAAAATATTTGTATGTCAATATAATAATTTAATAATATTACAGTTAAAGATATTAATACTCACTTAATTTATTTTATAGTCTGTTGAAATATTTAAAATATTTAAAATATTTAATATTGATTTTCCTGATTTACATATTTCATTGTGAAATCTACTATCAGACAACATTTTAAAGACCCAGTTTGTGCTTCAAATCATCGGTCTTAATAGACTATCAATATGCCACATTTAAATGTGCAAGTAAAATACAAAAAAAAACTCTCAGAAACATCTTAGATGGTTGTAACTATAATTACCATAGTAATATTCCATTTTGTATTTACTAAGTACCAGTGTTTCATTGGTTAGGTAGACATTTGAACAAAAATTGTATATGTATAAATGATTGAACTGAAATCAAAATGTTTTAAGTTAATGAGATATATTGTTTTATTAATTTTAATTTTTGAAACTACCAACTAGTAAAACTTACCAATAGGTACATTGTATAAATTGAATTGCTAATTATCCAATTCACGTGCGATTAACCAATTTAGGTACTTAAATGTTTGATTAAATTACTAAATAAAATACAAAAAGTGGTAAATATTATAATTTAAGTATACATATACAAGAACTAATAATATTATAAATTCACCATTAAAATTTATACACTTAAAATTGTTAAGTATTGACAAATAAAAAACTTTATTAAATATTAGGTAATACCTACTTATTACCGACTCACGAGTCACGATTCAAATATTGTTGTTATGACTTATCAGTTATCTTATAAAATTATAACCTAAATTATAACCGTTTATTCACTCAACGTATTGTTGGTATGTGATTAACGTTAACCAGGTATAAGGTTTACTTCCATATCATGTAACCATGGAACCAGACTTTAATCGTCCACAGCGATCGTCCACAAGTGAGTAGGTATGCCACCACGAGTGACACTAATGGTCCGATTACTTAAAATATGACATCATGACAATAAGTTAATTGTAGCGAGTAGGTACAATGAATATTAGTTATCACTATTGTATACATATATCTTGGGTTCGAATGATATCAAATTTATTACTTTTAACTTCTGGTCTTTATATTATATAAGTATTATTATGACCAGTGGCGAGATTTCATTCAGTGGGGCGAACTACATTACACCCAGTCAAATGGGTATTATAAAATACATTTAGGGGCACAACTTAAGCTTACTGTACCCACAACTTGAGTTGATTTGAAAAGTGTGATATCTTTTGCCCCGGGACATAAAAATCCTGATAGGTTAGGTATCTACTGACGAGGTATAACACATTTACACACTATAACTATCTCCAAAAACCACTTTGAGGTGCAATATCTCATCAACGGATTAACGAAAAATGAAAATTTGAACGTAATAATTAATGAAAAAAATAGTTTTATTCAATTATGAAATTTTTAGTATAGGTTACCATTTGAAAATCAAAAGTTGATAGTGGTTTACCTATTAAATATAAGGGTGAAAAATATAAAAAATATACAATTCTAGAACAGCATAAATCTACAATTTTGAAAAAAAAAAATTTGAAAAAAGTCGATACTTTTTCAAATAATGAGTGTTGTTTGATAAAAGAATTACCCTGTATAGATAAAGCTTTAAATGAAATGGTAAAACTTGCTAAAAGCAATTCAGCATATAAAAAAGATGATAGAATATGTATTGCATTATTTAATCCAAATATAAAAACTCCCATATATACTGGAATGAGATCTGACGATATCATAGTAAACTTAAAATCTATAGTTGATGGCTTATTAACTTCAAATGAAGAAATTGATATTACAGAAACTAATTTCAAGTTCAAATAGTAAACATACCAAGAGGCTCGAAAGGAAATAAAATAATAAATTTAGCAAACGATATCCATACTAAAAGAAGTATTATTAAGATTAATAATGATGATAATTTATGTTGTCCAATAGCTATTGTCGTTCCATTATTTACTCAAACAAATAATATTTTAGATCATGAATTAGATTCCAATAAAATTAAACAATTGAAGATGGGTAGAAAAATTCAAAAAGATTTAGCTTTAAAATTATGTAATAAGTAGTAAGCAAGGTACGTTCACCCCACTTACCAAAATTTATTTTCCACATAAAATCTGTTAAATATTACAGAAATGAAAATTTACAAAAATGTAGACATATTACAATAAATATTTTAAGCATTACAGATATTTAGAGTTATTTATAGATATTACAATAATTTAGATATATTATAACAGATATTTCGAGTTATTGCAATAAACATTACAGATATTACAAAAAAAAATACTTTAAATTCTGTTAAAAATATAAATTTTCCGCCAATCATAAATAAATTCAAATAACAACCAAAGTATTTTCGTGTTTTTTTTTATATATTATATGAAAAAGTATATTACAGCACACCATTAGCTATTCCGTTTATAGGATAGTGGTATTAATTCGTAATATCAAGTTTTCTGACGTCAAATAGAACATTCTAGAAGGTTCTTCTTCTCTAGATTTCGTCATTATTGTGTAATATTGCATCATGTTTTTCGAGGTTATAAATACAAGCCACTATTGAGTTTTGACTCATTCGTGGGCATACTGTAGCCGTTTTTAGTCGTCTAAATTGTGATGACAGTGAATTGATGCTGAAAAAATTTTGAACGACATTTCGACTACAGCCAATGAATCACCAACAAGAAACAACAACTATGGAGACTTCAACACATGAATACGTGGATGAAGAATGCAATAAATATATAAGTAATGTATTAAATAAATCTGATAATTATTTTAATCCGGCTAGAAGTAGAAATCCGTGGATTACTCTAGGTATAATTGAGTCAATTAAAGTTAGAAATAATCTATTAAAAAACGAATTAAAGCACAATAAAGAATTAGCTAAAGCATATAAATCAAAAATAGTACATTTAATTAAAATAGCAAGAGAAAATTACTTTAAAGAACAAATCAATGTAGTTAATAAAAATAATCCACAAAAACAATGGGAGTTGTTATATTATTTCTTAAAAATTAATAAATATAAAAATGATATAGAAATTGAGTGTAATAAATTAAATGACCATTTCGTTAATATTGGTAGCGATCTAGCTTCAAAAATTCCTTCTTCAAAAACCAAATCAAAAAATAATATTAATCCAAATTCTATCTTCTTTGAACCAATTTGTGATGAAGAAATAAAATTTAAAATTAGTTCATTAAAAAATAGGACATCACCAGGCTCAGATAATGTAGATGTTAAAAGTTTAAAAGATAATAAAGACTCAATAGCCGCTTCAATGGCAGAATTATTTAATCTATTTATTAATACAAATTATTTTCCTCAACAATTAAAACATGCAATAATAACTCCTATATATAAAAAAAATGGATTACCAAAAGAAGATGTCAATAATTATCGTCCGATCTCTTTAATTTCAAATGTCTCTAAAATTTTTGAAAAGTGTATTTACTCAAGGATAGTTAACTTTATAGAAAAAAATAAAATGCTTTCTAAATCACAATTTGGTTTCAGAGAAGGTAAAAATACAGAAAAAGCAATCTCAAAATTAATGTCATCAATTAGAACGGAAAAAAAATATAAAATGGTAATTTTCTTTGATTTAAAAAAAGCATTTGATACAGTAGACCATAGTATATTAATAAGAAAATTAGATAATATGGGTATAAGAGGAAACACCCTAGAACTATTAAAATCATATCTTAATAATAGAACATGTTGTACAAAAATCAAATCAAACTTATCTGAAACAAAAACTATTAATTGTGGAGTACCCCAAGGGACCTCCCTAGGTCCTTTGTTGTTTAACATTTATATTAATAGTTTAGCTGAAATTAAAGTCAATGGTGAATTAGTATTATTTGCAGATGATACAGCATTGGTTGTTGAAGCTGATAACCATGCTGAATTATATCAAAAAGCTAATGAAGATTTAATTAAAATCAGAAATTGGCTTGTTGAAAATAAATTATCTCTAAATATTTCTAAAACACAATACATTGATTTTTCTGAAGCGAATTCATATAATGAATTAACTATTCATGACTTTTGTTGTACAAATTTTAATAAATGTTGTTGTCCTAAATTAGAAAAGGTGTACGAATATAAATATTTAGGATGCATAATTGATCAAAAATTAACATTTGACACCCAATTTAATGAAATAGTTAATAAAATAAATAACAAAAGAAAATTATCAATATTTTATATTTTAAAAGAAGAAAATTTTAAGAAATCAGTATACTCAGCTTTAATTCAATCTCATTTGCAATATGCAATATATATCTGGGGAGAAGAAAGCAAATTAATTAAACTTCAAAATATAGTAAATATTATTATTACAAAATTCAAAATTGAAGGCGTAGATTCTGTAAAAGACTTACTGTTAAATAGATTAAAAATAAAAAAAGAATATTATAACTTACATTATCTGATTCAACAATATTATGAAATATTTAAATACTAAATTTACTTACTTAATAAATCCTGACTTTAATTTTTTACATAGCTTACATTTTGCAGACAATCTTTTCCTATTGTGACTAGTTTTTATTATAAGTGGATTAACATTATCTGTTTTCTGTTTACACTTAAAGCAATATAGTTTGTTCATTTATAAGTAAAATAATTGATTGAATAAAATTAAATTGGTAAATTAAAAAAAATGTACAAAAAATATAAAAATTACAAAATTACAAAAAAAAAAAAAAATAATAATATTATGTGTCGTGGCACTATCAAAGAGATATCATAGAATTGGAACTTGTTGCTGTTATGATAACAATAATGTGAGGTTATAATAGTGATAACGTAATTTCTTGTTCATAAACAGTACCATTGATATCATAAATTTTATAATAATTTACATTTGATTTAAAAACTTCTTCAATTATAAATATTTCTTTAGACCAATTCGTTTTTAATTTATTTCGATAAACATCATTTATTGAAGATAATCTAACTCTATCATTTATTTCAAATTTAGGTACAGAATTACTAATATCATAGTTATAAACAGTAGAAAGTAAGTCTTTCTCGTTTTTCTTACTTACATCAGCAGGTTTCATTTTTATTGTTCTATGGTATGTATTATTATATGTCTTAATAATCCTTGGCAACTCAGTAATCCATACATTATTTAAATAAAGTAATTTTTTCAACTTATCACAATTTAATGAAATAGTTAATAAAATAAATAACAAAAGAAAATTATCAATATTTTATATTTTAAAAGAAGAAAATTTTAAGAAATCAGTATACTCAGCTTTAATTCAATCTCATTCACTATTAAATGAAGTTAATCAAAATCATAAATGGGTGTATACGTTTTGAACATTATATGCATAATGAAAAACAAAGTATGTCTATTGGATTATATGCTTTGTCAGTTGCCAATTCTAATGATTTAATTAAAATAGAAAAAGATTGTCAGATAACAATTAACGTTGGTACAATTGATATTATAAGTGGTCTTTATACTGTTGAAAAGTTAAACAAATTAATAAGCCCATTATTTATCTCTATTGTTGATAAAAAAATTAAAATAGAATCTTCATTGCACTTTACGCTAGATGAAAATTTAAAAAAATATTTAGGATTTAATGATATATATTATTTTTCAAGGACAAGTGAGAAAAGAATAATTTATTATCCTACTAGTGATGAATATTACATAAATATTGAATATGAATGTGAATTTAAAGTCGGAAAAGAGTCTCATAAGATACCTATTGGTGTATATTCTATTAATGAAATTCAAAATTTATTAAATCTAGACAAGAACGTTGTTAATACTAAAATAACAATAAATAATAATAAATATTTAATGATTTCAACTAACTATGAGTATGTTTTTGACTCTCACTTAACTGATTGTTTAGGAATTCCAGTATTTAATAATTCTACAAATTATATAATTGAACAGCCATTTAAACATAGTAAAACAGGTACGGTAATACCTAAATTTTACACACAAGGTTTCCTAAAAGAAATTAATGGTGTTATTATAACATTAAAAGATTCAACTTTAATAGAAAAGAGAAATTACACTATTGATCAATTAAATAAAATACTACCATCAGGTGTAAAAATAGAACAAACAAATAACTATATTACAATTAAATCTAGTGATTATTATTTATTGGACGACAATTTAATATCAAGCCTAGGACTTGGTAAAAAAAATTATACCTACAAACAGGTTGGTTCAGAAATTATGAACAGTAATTATTTTGAAGATAAGTTTATTGAAGTACATTGTAATATAGTTGAAAAATCCATTTCTAACCATAAAACTAAGGAATATTTGCACTCAAACAGTGATATTTTATGTGTTATTAAATGTGATAAAAATGGCCAATACATAGCTAATGATATTAAATTTATTCCTCTAAATATGAATATAACAGATTTTAATCGTATTGAAGTATCTCTCGCAGATCGAGATGGCACTAAAATAATATGTAATGATTTTATAACATATTTAATTCTAATTAATAACTAAAAATTTACTTTAATACAGATAACTAGATGAACATCTGAATCCAAAAAAACAGTGAGTGACAAAAAAATATTATTATTATTAGCATTATTGCTCAAATTATATCTATATTTATCTACTAAACAAACAAGACCTAAACTTAAACTCACCTTTCTAATATAAATAAATAGAAATGAAACCTAAAAATAAAAAAATCTTAAATCCTTTTCATAATCTAGATGAATCAATTTTTGAAGAACAAACTAACAACTCATTAAATGATAAATATGATTTAATAGAAGTAATTAATACAAAAAATAAGTTTACAACAAAATTCAATATTTATGATGCTGCTTTTACTATTAATTTCAAAGAAGGCTTGACAGAAGATCTTATATCAGCAAATAAAAATAATAAAATTAACTATATCGATAAAGCATTAAAAGAAATGTTAAATATAGCAAAAAATAAATCAAATTATGAAAAAGGCGATAAAATAAATATCATACTATTTAATGATAAGTTATTTAATTGTATATCTACAGGCTTAAAATCTGAAAAATTCTTAATAAATCTTCAGGAAAAAGTATCTGAAATATTAACATCAGATCAAGAAATTGATATTTCTAAAACCAAATTTGTAGTTCAAGTAGTAAAAATTCCTAAGGGGGCCAAGGGGAAAAAAATATTAAATTTAGTTGATGACATAATAAAAAAATCTAGTATTATTAGAATTAAGAATAATAATGATAATTTATGCTGTCCAAGAGCTATTGTTGTTGCTTTAGCTAACTCTATAGAATATTCTGCTAATAAAACAAAAAATATCTTAGGTAAAGAATTAAATGAAAATAAAATAAAATATCTTAAAGAGGGTAGATCAATTCAAAAAGAACTTGCATTAAAATTATGTAGTTTATTAAAAACATATAACTCACAAGGCTTTACGTTAGATGATATTTATAATGTCGAATGTATTTTAAAAATTCAAATAAATATTATATGTGCTCAAAATCAAAATAAGATAATCTATAAAGGAATAGATAGAGATATAAAAATCTATTTATTTAAAACAGGTAATCACTTTGATGTCATTACTAAAATTAAAGGATTTTATGGCGTTTCTTATTATTGTGATAAATGCGATACACCATATAGTGACAAAGATAAACATAAATGTAAAGATAAAAAAGAACTATGTTTATTATGTAAAAAACTTAAACATTTAAGTAAAAAGGAAAGAGTGTACTGTGAAAAATGTAATAGATATTGCTTTAATCAAGAATGTCTTGAAAGTCATCAGAAAGTTTGTGAAGTAGCTTTTAAATGTCGGGTTTGTAATAAAATCTGCATGAGAAGTGATGAACACAAATGCGGAATAAAGAAATGTATAAATTGCTGGAAAGAAGTTGAAATAGCAAAACATAAATGTTACATTCAATGGATTAGTCAGAAAGGAGGTAAATGTAAAAGAGAAATTTGCTTATGTAAAGGTAACATTGATGGAAATATTAAAAATATTGAAGATTGTAATCTTAAAGAACTAAGAATTAAAGCAAAAGAAGATAAAGTGAAACAATATAGTAAATTGAATAAAAAAGAATTATTAGATTTACTATACCCATTTCCTTTTGCAAATGAGATTTTTATGAGAGTGAAGAACCAAAACTACCAAAATGTACCTATACAGAAAAATATTTATTCTTGGATTATGAGGCTCAACAAGAAACTGGTACGCATATTCCAAACTTAATAATTGTCTCTGATTTTATAGGTAAAATATACAAATTTGACACAAATGATGAACTATGTAAATGGTTAATATCAAATATACATATAAATTTTACATGTATAGCACACAATTCGAAAGCCTATGACTCTCAATTTATACTAAAATATTGTGTTGAAAATACTCTTAAGCCTACAACAATTTACAATGGTTCAAAATTAATGTTTTTAAAAATTCCAATAATAAATCTAAAAATTATCGACAGTAGTAATTTTATTCAGGGTCCCTTAGCAAATTTTCCTAAAACATTTGGTTTATCAGAATTAAAAAAAATGATTTTTTCCTCATTTATTTAATACTGTAGAAAATGCTAATTATATTGGGTCTATTCCTGATAAAAAATACTACTGTTTTGATCAAATGAAACCTGAATTAAGAGAAGAATTTTTAGAATGGTATTTAATAAAAAAACAAGAAAATTACATTTTTGACATGAAGAAAGAGCTCTTAGAGTATTGTACATCAGATGTTGACATTTTGAGAAGAGGTTGTTTGAAATTTAGAGGAGATTTTTTAGAAATAGCTAATATTGACCCTTTTAAATATGTAACCATAGCAAGTGTCTGTATGGCTATATATAGATCAACATTTCTAAAAAAAGACACTATAGCTGTTTTAGATAAAGAGAAAAATGAAACCTATTCTAAACAGTCTATAATGTGGATACAACATTTTAATAACAAAAATATCTGTCATGCCTTAAATGGTGGTGAAAAGGAAATATTAGGTGTTAGAGTTGACGGCTTTGATGAAAAGTTAAAAACTGTATACCAATATCATATGTGTTTTTGGCATGGATGTACTAGATGTTATAGTGACGGAGAAATAATTAATAATATAAATAATGAGACAATGGAAGATCTATTTGAAAAAACAATTAACAGAAATATGAGAATAAAAAATGCAGGATATAATCTTGTTGAAAAATGGGAATGTGACTGGATAAACAGTGATGTATACAAAAGATTGAATAAAAACTTGAATGAAATTGATGTAGTAGGTCCTATTAATCCAAGAGATGCTTTCTATGGGGGTAGAACAAATACTATAAAACTAAGAGTAAATAATACAAAAAAAATACAAGGAAATACAAAAATACGCTACATTGATGTATGTAGTCTATATCCTGCTGTAAACTATTATGATTATTATCCTATTGGACATCCGGATAAAATATCTGAACCAAAAGAATTTGACAAAAATTGGTTTGGCTTGATTAAATGCAAAGTATTACCTCCAAATAATCTTTACCATCCTGTACTACCTATAAAAGTAAAAATGGAAAAAAATGAAAAATTATTATTTCCATTATGTTATAAATGTGCTTCTGAACAAATTAAGAAATGTACTCATTCTGAAGGTGAAAGGCAATTTATAGGAACTTGGACTACAGATGAAATTAAAAAAGCTCTGGAGAAAGGATACATTATAAAAAAAATTTATGAAGTATGGAATTTCAAAAAAAAATCATCAAACTTGTTTAAAAAATATGTGAATTATTTCATAAAAATAAAATTAGAAAGTTCTAAACATAAGTATAATTCTAATGAAGAGTATATAAAAGCAATTTTTGATAAAATGGGCATTTTGTTAGATAAAGATAAAATATGTTATAATCCAGGTAGAAGAGCTATGGCTAAAATATGCTTATGTAGTCTATGGGGAAAATTTGGACAAAGACAAAATATGAAGAAAACTAAATTTATTACTGACTCTAAAAGTTTCTATAAAATACTATTAGATGAAAGATTAGAAAACATCAATATAACAATATTAAACGATAATATGTTACAAATGGCATACAACTTTAAAGACCAATATGTAGAAAATAATCATAACACCAATATTTTAATAGCTCTATTTACCACTTCAAGTGCAAGATTAAGACTTTATAAAATATTAGATAAACTAGGTAGAGCTGTAATTTATTTTGATACGGATTCTATTTTCTATATAGATGACGGTTATAATACAATTAAAACAGGAGAAATGCTAGGAGAATGGAATGATGAACTTGGTGAAGATGTATATATAACAGACTGGGCTTCAACTGGTCCTAAAAGCTATTATTATAAAACAAATAAAAATAATTGTAAAACAGTAATAAAAGGATTTACTTTAAATTATCAAAATTTACAAAAACTTAATGGAGAATCAATGATTAAATTAATTGAAGAAAATAACAGAGAGAATAGTGTTGAATTAGAATACAATCAAATGGTACCAGACAAAATTAGTAAAAATATAATTAATAAAAAAACTAAAAAAAAATTCACATTCGATTATGACAAAAGAATAATATTATCAAATTATGACACAGTACCATATGGGTATAAATTAAGTTAAATATAATTATTTATATACATAATAATAATACATTTTTCATGCTACTAATTATGTTTTTGAGTCTAAGTTTACTAGCTAGATCTGCAACAGTTACCATTTCAAACCGGACTTTCAATTCAACATCTACAAATATTGAGATTTCAATTCAGCATCTCACCTATACATTAAAACTGGAATTTCAATTCAACAATTACAAACTTGGAATTTCAATTCAACATCTACAAACTTGGAATTTCAATTCAATATTTTTATTTTTATTTGTAAATATTTAAGTTGTAAACAAATGATACTTGAGTGATTTTTGTTGGAAAAACTGTTTCATATATCTATATATATGTATAGACTTATAGAGCAATTTAGACGACTAAAAACGGCTACAGTATGCCCACGAATGAGTCAAAACTCAATAGTGGCTTGTATTTATAACCTCGAAAAACATGATGCAATATTACACAATAATGACGAAATCTAGAGAAGAAGAACCTTCTAGAATGTTCTATTTGACGTCAGAAAACTTGATATTACGAATTAATACCACTATCCTATAAACGGAATAGCTAATGGTGTGCTGTAATATACTTTTTCATATAATATATAAAAAAAACACGAAAATACTTTGGTTGTTATTTGTTTACAATTTATTTATGATTGGCGGAAAATTTATATTTTTAACAGAATTTAAAGTATTTTTTTTTGTAATATCTGTAATGTTTATTGCAATAACTCGAAATATCTGTTATAATATATCTAAATTATTGTAATATCTATAAATAACTCTAAATATCTGTAATGCTTAAAATATTTATTGTAATATGTCTACATTTTTGTAAATTTTCATTTCTGTAATATTTAACAGATTTTATGTGGAAAATAAATTTTGGTAAGTGGGGTGAACGTACCTTGCTTACTACTGTAATATGTTAAAAGAATAAAATGAAGAAGGATTTACATTGGATGATTTTCAAAATGTGGAAAAAATACTAGATATACAAATAAATATTATTTGTACTGAAAGTTTAAATGCTTTAATTTATAAAGGTGATGATAAAGAAACTAAAATTTATTTGTATAAAAACGGTAATCATTTTGATGTTATTAAATCAATGGCAGGCTTTTATGGTTCTTCTTATTATTGTGAAAAGTGTAATAAAACATATAAAAATAAAAATGTATGTAAATTGTGTATGAGACCTGAACATTTAAGTAGTATAAAAATAAAATATACTGCCAAAAATGTAACAGATATTGTTATAATCAAGAATGTTTAGATGATCATTTTTTTGTATGTATGTATGAACTTAAATGTATTGATTGTAATCAAATATGTAAAAGATTTACTAAGCTGGGTGATATAGACAATATACATAAATGTGGATATAGAAAATGTAGAAATTGCCAAGAAGAAGTGAAAATAAATGAACATCAATGTTATATGCAGCCTAGATTAGCATTAGGAGGTAAATGCTTAGCAACATGTACAAATTGTGGAGGTACAAATAAACCATTTAAATGTACTCATACAAAAAAATATTTGTTTTTTGATTATGAAGCTCAACAGGAAACAGGAACTCATATCACAAATAAAATAATTGCTCATGATTTTGAAGGAAATAAAATCATGTTTGATACAAATGAAGAATTTTCTAAACATATAATATCCAAGGATTATAAGGGTATATACATTTATAGCACATTATGCAAAAGGATATGATCACAATTTATCTTAAAATACGTGGTTGATAATACTATAAAGCCATTTACAATTTATAATGGTACAAAACTAATGTTATTAGAAATTAAAAATTTAAGTATAAGAATAATAGATAGTTCTAATTTTATTCATGGTCCTCTAAGTAGTTTTCCCAAAACTTTTGGTCTTAAAGAACTGAAAAAAGGTTACTTTCCGCATTTCTTTAATACAGTAGAAAATCAAAATTATATTGGTATATTACCTGATAAAAAATATTATGGATTTGAAACAATGAAGCCAGAGAATAAACTAGAATTTGAAAAATGGTATAATGATAAAATTAATGAAAATTATATATTTAATTTAAAAGAAGAATTAGAGGCATACTGTACTTCAGATGTGGATATCGAACGAAGAGGTTGTTTAGAACTTAGAAAACACTTTTTAGAAATAGCTAATATTGATCCTTTTCGCTATACAACTATAGTAGGTGTTTGTAGGTTCTATCCCAGTTTTTACAATTACAGGGAGATTTAAAAACGGTTATCCACGACTTTCCCCCTTGAACGATCAGATTTGTGGGTGCTTACTATCCCAGTTTTTTACTGTTACAGGGAGATTTAAAAACGGTTATCCACGACTTTCCCCCTTGAACGATCAGATTTTTGGCTGCTTTCTATCCCAGTTTTTATCGTTTTCTTTTTTCATTTATTAATTCACTGGTAGATATCGCTTTTTTGTTTAAAACAGGTTATGGTGCACCAGGAAAACTGTTGGCTTTTTCGGAGAAACTAAAATTTTTATCCATGTTGGCTCCACTGTATTTTTTTACCAAAATTTGATAAACAAATTATTAATAATTATTAATCGCATTTTTAAAGCCGATTATTTTCAGTTGCTTGCGATTAGCTGTTTTACCAAGTTGTGTTTCGTAATTTCCAATTTTCTCACCATTTCATAAAAAATTTTTTTTTTTTTTGTCAAATTATTATTTAATTTTTTTTAAAATGAATTTCCAAAAATGTACAAACGATATCCGGTCATTGATTAGCCAAATACGATTCAATTCAACACCAGCATATCCAGAATTCTCTACATTTTCATCAAGATTAAGATCATTTCAGACATATCCATCAAATGCGGGCCAGAACAAATATAAATTAGCCCAGTGCGGTTTCCAGTATCTAAACATCGATGATGCAGTTCAATGTCACTGGTGTGGCATAATTCTACATAATTTTGAAATTTTTGACGATTGTTTTATAGAACATACTCGTTTTTCACCAAAATGTGTATTTGTATTATTAATGAAGGGAAATCAGTATATACAAAAAGTGTTAAGTAATTATTGTAAAACCGAAGTTATTTGTAATTGCGAAACCGGTCAGGATGATACCATTTGTTAAATCATGTTTTTTTTGCTTAAAATATATATATATATTGTTTTACATTTTTTACATTTTTTATCTAAGAGTTTAGTATATAATATGTTTACAAAGGGAAAAAACTCGCAGTTCAACGTATGTCTTCTAGCAGATATATTACACTTTATATTTGTGCTTATAGTATACAAAATATTTTTAACTACTAAAAAAAAGTTATCAAAATAATTTAACTATGAGTTCACCGATAATTGTCTGTAAGTCTACTTTTGACATCCGTGCTTTTAGCAAGAAAAATATTACAGTGGGGTTATTAATTAATAATCAGATTTCAATTATTTTGCTATTGGAATGTAAACTTTCAAAGAAAATTATTACATTAAGTTTAGAAGATTGGTTTACACTTATGTCTGAATCTAATTACAATTCAATTATTAATAATTTACATACCAGATGTAGACGTGTAAAAATAACAGATAACTTTTCATATTCAACCAATGTTAAACATAGTTTAATTACCTTGCATATAAACGACAATTCCATTAGTTTGACGAACATTGACTTCGCCCGTCTCAAGCAAATACAAAATTTGATCGACTTGTATATTGCAGAAAAACAGAAACGTTTGCCCAGTTACCAGGTTACATTTGACACAGCTTACGAACTGATTAAAAACGATGTCCGTGGTCTACCCATCACTTGCCAGAGGAATGAATTTACAAACCAATATATTCAAAACTATGATTTTAGTTATTATTCGCATCTACAAAACGATGACACATCATTTTTACATGAAATATTGCAATTTCATTTTGACACAATGTCTGATATGATATTACAAGACCTATTAGTATAATTTTTTTTTAATAAAAATTTTTTGTATACAATAATCAATCTTTTTTTTTTTTTTTTTTTTAATTAAATATGATATACATTATTTCAAGAGAATACCTAGGTAAATAATTAATTTAACTTGATGAAAAACTTTTATATATTTTTTTTTTTTTTACAATAAAAAGTATAACATATAACAAATCTTTATTTTAAAATATCTGATGATGTTATCCATGAGTTTTGACTCGAATCAAAACCTAACCATTTGACAAACATTTTATTCCCAACTTTTTTTATAATACGTTCAACAAGAAAAGTGTCTGGATAATCGGTCAACTTAATTTCCTGTTCTTAAAAATACCTAAGATTTTATTGCCTGTTCCATCTTTTAGTCGATAAGTTACTGGGTTTGTCTGTAAGACTTTTGAAATTGTAAATATTTCCGTTGTCCAATTTGGGGTGTATCCTTTACTAAATACATGTTTATACTTAGATATTCTTACTTTATCATCAACTTTAAATTTCGGTTTATATAATGTTCTATCATTTATATGTGTATTAAATTTAATTTTGTTCGCGTCCATCCGTGCTTCATTGGGGGTGCATTTAATTGTTCTATGTTTAGTATTATTATAGTTTTGTATAATTTTTGATATTGTATCATACCAATTCCATGTACCTGTTGCAGTAAAATGTCTATATATATTATTCTTAAGAGTTTGTATAGCACGTTCACAAATCGAACACTTTATAACACTGTATGAACTGAAATGCTTAATTTTATATTTTTTCATTAAATCTTGAAATTTAATATTATAAAATTCTGTGCCATTATCTGTCTGTAACAATTTTGGATTAGCTTTTTTCAATATATTAGTCATGGCTTTTGTACAATCTTCACCGGATTTATTTTTCAGTGACTCAACCCAAATATATTTTGAATACGTGTCTATAACAACTAGAATATATCTAAAGCCATGATTTTTTTTAGAATGAGATTGCATATCCATTAAATCAGCTTGCCAGAGGTCATCAATAAACCGTGTTATCACACATCGCCTAGGAAATATTTTTCTTGCTGGTCGATGTAGTTCATTAGCTATACTATCTAAGGTTAACATTATACTAAAATATTTCTCTCACGTAGTTCTTCTAAAATAGATATAATTTCATTATTAACACCAGTATTACCAACACTTTGTGATGATGCTAAAAGATTTAATCTAGTCACTAGCTCATTTGGATCGTCATAATAAACTAACTGAGTTTGAGGCATTACATCTTTATATAAACCAGCACCTTTATTATTAGTCTGCGGTTCCGCAGTAAAACTAAACATGTTTTCAACTGCGGGTTCTGAAATCATAGAACTGTTGGCTGTTGGATTAAATTCAAGCTGATTATTTCCCATGGTGGTATTATTATGAATATTACTACGTTTAGCGCTCAACCTAGATATATGTTCATTAAATGGTACTAAATTAATTCGAGGAGTTTTAGTGGTATTAATTTTGGCTATTTCTTCATTTAACTGTTTGTCCTCATTTTTCATTCGTTCGTACAGAGGTTTTACCACATTAATCCATTTAAAGTATCTTGACGTTTTAGGTTTCCCGTCTGGTTTTAAATGAACATGGGTTGTTTTCAAAATATCATAATAAGATTCCATATCTTCTAGTGTGTGATTTTTTGGTTCCTTCTCGCATAATAACGACCATAGTCCTTTAGTCCATTTATAGTATTTATTAATCAACTGTAAGTTACCATGGCAAAAAGTTACTGGGTGATCTCCTATTTTGTACGAATCACTAGCTTTATCATAATACATACCATAGGATTTATCATAACGTTGTAATGTTGGGCGTTTATTAAAAAAATTTGTAAATGGTGAATTTAATTCACAGTCATCTTCGTCACTAGTATACGAGGTTTCCGTATTTTTTTGATCAGCTGGATGCGAGTTACATCGATTATTTTTTTCCATACATGTACTCAATGGTTCAATTATTGGTTTAAATGCTTCACGGAAATAGTTTTCAGAATCTATAACACCACGTTTTATTTCCATTATTTTTCGTTTTATATTTTTTTTTGATGTTATTAAATTTTCCAGCAAAACTTTTTCATTACTCATTGTAAATAATAAATACAATATAACTGTCCCGTATGACCACTAATATCACTATGTGATAAATAACTGTGTGCTATGATATATATATTTATAAAGTATTTTATTAAAATAATATTACCCTCCTTGTAGACACACACTACAATGATCATGGCTGTGTACTTACATACATTTTTATACATGTGCAACATAATACAATATTAATTTATTTTATTTTAATAAACGTATGAAAACCACATCTATATCTTCCTTCATTCATTTCTCGAGTCTTATCGATAACCAGAAACCCGTAATCACTGTGATTCCAACATAAATGTGAAATTTTCCGAAATTTTGTGAAATCCATATCTGCTGACGAATGATCGTTGAATATATGTCGTAAATTTGTATCATCTTGTTTCAGTATCATTAAAAAGTTGGAGTTATCTCTTACTAACTGTTTTGATATTTTAGAATATGTTTGTGCTAAATAAAATACAGAGCTAGCACCCGAATGTCTTCCAATGCTGAAGTATTCTCTGATTACGGATTGTGGGCCACATATCACATCATCAAAAATTATAATAGAATTTTTTTTAGTCAAGTTCGGTTTTATAACCTTATCGGCGCTTGTAAATATGAAAAAATCAGCACCTTGTATATCATCTATTATTTTTTTTAATAAAACATATTTTTCCTGATTTGAGGTTTTAGAGTATAAATAAATATTTTCAAATCTTAACCCGTTTACATGTGTGATAAGATTATACATTATATTGGTTTTTCCTGATCCGCTGGGACCGACTAATATACCGCGTATAGTGTCAGGTAATAACGAACCGTGTCTTGATGGTTTTTTTACCATCTGAACATCCACATTTATAACATCTAATTTATCTTTCTGTTCAATAAAATCCATTTTTTTCTTATAAATACTCTAGAATTTTTCAATTGATAATCAGTTATAGATGAGGTGTTCATCCCGAAAGTGTAAGCCAAGTAAGACTGGGAAAGGATTTGTAAACTACCTTATAAATAGTCTACCAGTTGAAGCCCATGTTCCAGGCTATCAGTATTGTGGACCTGGTACAAAATTAAAAAAGAGACTAGATCACGGCGATAAAGGAATAAACCCATTGGATGCTGCTTGTCGTGAACACGATATTGTGTATGCATCGAGTAAAAATTTAGGTGATAGACATAAAGCTGATAAACTGTTAGAAAATCGCGCTTGGGAAAGATTTAAAGCAAAAGATACTCCTAGAAAAGAGAAGCTGGTTGCGTACGCAGTAACAAACGCGATGAAAGCTAAAAGAAAATTAGGTATGGGTTGTAAAGGTAAACGGAAACGTGTTAGAAAAAACAATGGTATGCTAGCTGTGAAGAAAAAAAGAACCTTAAAGAAAAAGAATAGTGGTGAAAGATTGATTTTAACACCGGGACAGAGAGGAGGCGCAATCCCTTTAATACCTATATTTGCGGGATTGTCAGCACTTGGTAGTTTAATGTCTGGAGGTGCCAGTGTGTATAATGCGGTCCAAAATTCAAAAAGAAAAAAAGGTAGTGGTTTGAATTCAAACAATAATTGGTTAGGGGGAAAAAAGAAAATGAAAAAAAACTGATAATCACGCTACCTGACAGGCCACTTTCGTCTCAAGATATTATAAAATATGTAGGAAAGTTGAAAATCAATCATTTCCGAGGTGTCTTTTCACGTGATAACTTACCTAAAAAACCACATACGGTTGAATGTGGTATATTAAACTTGGATATATCTTCAGGCGACGGAAGTCATTGGGTAGCGTTTTATAAAAATAAGAACAAAGTTGTATATTTTGATAGCTTTGGTGATTTACCCCCGCCAATTGAATTACAACATTATTTCAGACAGTTCAAAATAGTATATAACTATTCCAACTATCAAGACTTCAATACATTTAACTGTGGTCATTTATGTCTTGAATTTTTACAATGCATGAATCTATTACATTAAGTTTGACCGGAAATTCAACTGTATTATCTGTAAATTATTTTCCGCCTATAAACCTTTACGATGACTCAGAAATAGCTTTGTTATGTTTACAGTCATTTAATTCATTCCCAAATATTAATGAAAATAATAATAAATTTTCTATACAAGTAGTTGATAATGAAAACAATAATAATCCTATGATATGTTTTATTACATTGGAAGAGGGTTGTTATGAAATTGAAGATATTAAGGATCGAGTTAAGAAGCAAATAGCTGACTATAATAGTAATAACTTAACCAATTTAACATTCGACATTACGGTTGATCCTGATGATTTCAGATCGTATATAAAATGTAATGGAATACTACACTTTGAATATCCATATAGTATAGCACCTGTATTTGGTTTTGAAAAACGAGTATATAAACCATACAACATTCTTCGATCGGAAAAAGCTGTAAATTTAAACACAATCAATTCAATAAAAGTAATGTGTAATATAGCTCAAGGTTCATTCAGCAACCATCTTCAGAGTCATTCGATTTATGAGTTTTTCCCGAGTGGAAAGACAGGGTCGAAAGTAATTCAGGCACCGCCAAATTTAATATATTACAAATTGAATAAAACAAATATTGATTCGATAACCGTTCAGTTAGTTGATCAAGATCATAATCCGATTGATAATTTTGGTGAGGCATTGACAATCGTGTTACATATTAAACGTTACGGACCTTGACATGGGATTAAAATTCAATATAAACCCGTTACTTCGGGTCAGTTCAACTAGTCATAAGGTTAAAGTGGTACAGGCAACAACAAATAAAGTAAAACAATTGTCAGTGAAAAATAAAAAAATTTTACAAGCTTTGGGTTATCAATTAAAGAAACATGCCCGAGAGTGATATTTTAGATATAAGTTCACAGTATGAAACGGATTCTAAAATCACGAAAATTGAATATCATTCATACACTCCGTATACTACATCTTTTAATAATAACGATGAAATACGTATATCCATTCAGCAAACAGATGTTTATCCGTATCTACACGAAAGCTTTATTTTTTTGGAAGGAAAAATTACGGAAGCTGACAAAGTGAAACTAACTAATAACGGTTACTCTTATCTCTTTGAACAAATACGATTGGAAATCAATGGGATAGAAGTAGATAACACACGTGTTCTTGGAATCACTAGCTCGTTGAAAGGATACTTATCAGGTACACCAGACAACTATAATTGTTATGAAAATTCAGGCTGGAATTTTAAAAACGCAACACAATCAGAAAATGCTAAAGGGGAATTTAGTGCTTGTATTCCATTGAAATATTGGTTAGGTTTTTTTGAAGACTATAAAAAAATATTAGTTAATTGTAGATTAGAATTAATATTGACCCGAAGTCATAACGATTTAAATGCTTTAAGTTTCAAAACTGGTGCAACTGCTTCTACAGCCAATGTTACTTTAAACAAAATAGTATGGAAGGTACCACATATCGCTGTTGACGATGGAGAAAGGTTGAAATTATTGAAACTTGTAGAAAAAGAAAAAAGTTTGTTTATTCCTTTTAGATCTTTTGAGACATTTGAATATCCTGAACTCGGAACTGCTAAAAAAGTTGTATGGAATTTAAAAACTGCTTCAAAATTAGAAAAACCAAGATTTATCATAATTGGATTGCAAAAAGGGCGTAAAAATACGTTCTTAAAAGATTGTAGTATATTCGATCATTGTAATCTAACAAACGTTAGAGTATTTCTGAACTCAATAGCTTATCCATACGATAATTTGAATTTAGATTTTACAAAAAATAATTTCACCTTATTATATGATATGTATACATCGTTTCAAGAATCGTACTATGAAAAAAGTATACGGAATCCAATATTGAGTCCTTCTACTTTTCTAACAAATGCCCCCATTATAGTCATTGATACTTCGAAACAGAACGATTCAGCCACAGCCTCGGCAGTGGATGTTCAATTGGAAATTGAAGCTTCAGAATCACTTACGGGTGTAACTGCTTATTGTTTATTAATTCATGATCGTATTGTGGAATATGTACCTTTTACTAGAGAATTAAGAAAACTTGTGTAATTATAATTCAGAACTAATTTGTATCAATATAAAAATGGTTATTTATTAATTTGTAATATTGACATTAAATATTATTTAGTTTTGTAGTAAGGTTTGATAAAAAAATAATTTTTACTATAGTGTAACCTGTAAACATTTGATGTGTATACACTATACACTAAATAATTTTGTGTAACGAATAAATAGGTTTACAGCATGGAGTGTAATCTCAGTTATATGTAACACAGTAAATCGGTGACCCTTGGAAAGAGACCTAGATTAAGTCTTTAATCACTATGTTATTAACACGGGGGGGGGGATCAATGAACTGTAAACATACAGATGTATACTACTAGCATGGGATAATAAGCGATCAGGTTTATATAAAAATGATAAACTTGATTCACAATTAGGTAAGTACAACACATTGTTTCAAATAATTTAGTTATACAAGATTCAAAAAATAAAATCATAATTTTACAAGTTTTAACAATAAATTTCAAAATTAAATGATAAAGTATAAAATGTAACATTATTCTATATATTATTTTTATTTTTAAAATCAATGTACAATTTACAATATATAATATCGTTATTAACAACATTATAATAATATTTATCAATTATTACATTTTTAAATAATTCAATATAAGTAGTGTTTAAATATTTAAAAAAATATATACATAGTTTTAACAAAAGGTTTGTAACCAAATTAAATAACATACATTTTTTCAGTTTATTAAATGTTTAATTCATATCCCATAACTTATCAACTACAGATTAAGTCAAACAACTAAATATTATGTCACTTTTAAAAATATTAAATTTATAAAACAATGATTATTGATATCTTTTGTGTACATTAATATTTCATAATATACGAATTAAACAATTTGTTTCATGATTAGATTTTGATATCCCACTTAATTAATTTTACTATCGATAACGGTTTGTAATAAAATATAATCTTAAATATTTTTGTTTAGTTCAATTTATAATGTCCGTATGGTAGAGTACAAATACCATTTTTTAATATGACACGTTTATCGTCATTTGCACTCAATACTATTTTTCTGGTTGTTTTTGAATAAACATTGTGTTTAGTTGACTGTATTGAGTTAATATTGCAATATGCACTAATTTGACTAGATTCACCATTTTGTGCATTAAAATGTTGAGAATTTTGTATACTGAACTTTGATAAAATATCTAAATAATGATTGACTGTCATATACTTGTCTCTAACATACTTTTTTACACCTTTTGCCTTTTTGTATTCAATACCACTTACTGTATAGGCATATAATTTGGGCCTTAGCGTTACAAATTGCGTCATAATTTCACTCTTCAATTCATCTTTAAAATATCCTGGGGAGTTCTTATGTTTATCACTATAACAAAAGTGATTAATTGGAAAATTAGAAGTATCAAAGTGACTCAATAAATCAAATTTTAAATCATTAAAAAAATTATTTGTTTTGATACGATATATTAATGAATCGGTATCAGTGTATAATAATGATATTTTTTTCCCGTATTTATTTTTCATTACGTCATAATGGAAATTATAAATATAGGTTTTCGAAATATCTAAAATAGAAAATCCGACATAGATTGGTTTATCAAATTTAATCTTTTCTTTTTGAAAATGTAAAGACATTAACTCATTGGTGTATATGGTCCTATCTATGAAATTAGGTTTTCTCATTAGTTTATGAGCTTTTCGATCATCTGATACCAACTTTATATCCAATCTTTTACGCGGATTCTCCATACATTTCCCATAGACACTATTTACGAGTAATTTCCAAAATTCATATTCAAACTTGTTTTTTGCCAAAACCCTCATACTGGTACATTTATCAACATAGGGGGCTAACCATTTTGATTGATCAAACTTAATTATTTTATAAACTTTTTTAACTTTTAACCCGTTGTGAATCGCCTGTTTTAACAATCTATAATGAACGACATAATTTGATTTATTATTTAAAGTTGTCAGCAGTTTATTAATTTTAGAATTAGGTGGACAGCTATTGTGTGGCAAAAAGGGTAAATCACTATGAATATCATGTAATTTTTCGGGGTAATCCACATCCACTTCCAGTATATATCCAATAGGTGCATCATCATCTATGGTAGTAACATCTAATGTCAAATCATTATACCATTCAAAATTTTTGTATGGTAAACTTGCAAGCATTGATTTGCCATATAAATTTACGCAATCAAAATACGCCAAATAAACGTGCGGTTTTTTTTCGTTATAATTAATTCCATCAACATCGGGTAGATTAGCTCTGGCATAGCGTCTTACAGATTGGCATACCCCCCCTCTTATTCCATTCTCCAACATGAGTAACATCGAATACTCTGTTAATCTCTCAAGTTTAACCCCAGTAAAACTTAACATTGCGTCAAACGCAAAACCAGGTGCTGTCAAATAATAAGAGGCATCTAAATTAAAAGTTTTTAAACAAATATCTCTAAAATTTTCAAATACATCAGCCAGAATCAATATGTCAGTTAATAAAAATAAATCACTGTACTCACCTAATGTTTTTATATTAAATTTCTCCCAAACATTGCATGCATGTATGTAATCTTTTTTAGAAATATGATCATCCGTCAACGAATTATAAAATTTAATTCTAGGTGGTAATGAGGTATCTTTAAGTTTTGAGTTGCAGTCTACATACTCATATGGAAATACACCTTTCCTAATAACTAAATCAATGTTTTCTAACGGAAAGTGATGGATAATTTCGCGGAATCTTGTTTTATCTTCAGCCAAATTAGTAGCTAAATTAGAAAGTGATTCTGACATGAACATAAAAGTGTCTACAAATTTTACATAAAATTTATCTAAAATTTGTTTACTAAATGTTAAATATTTTTCCCCTGAGTTTGGAATAATGCGTATGTCATTATTATTACAACCTAAGGTGCGTACAATAAAATGACCATCATACGATAAATTATGGAAATATACTGGTACAAATGACGGTTTTTGTGCCAAAAAATTACAATTTAAGCATAAAGCCCTTAAATATTCCCCTGTAAGATGTGAGTGGTCTCTAACTTTAAATACGGTATCATTATTAAATAATCTCGAACATAGTTCACATTTTTTCGAATTAATATATTGACCTTCTTCTTTTTTTGTTAATTTATGCATTGATTTATTAGTATTATATAGATAATAAATTTTGGTAGAAATATCAATTATAGTTGACATAAAATGCTTTGATGCATTTTTACCTCTATAAATTATTGGTTTTCTAGGAATTTTAAATTGTTTTACTAACTCTCTTGGGACGATGCTGTAATTAATTTTAACATATAACCCATAACTCATGGGCTTATGATAATGTGTGTTTTTAGTATTGACTGTTATGATATTATTAGCTGGTTTTAAAAAGCATTCAAAATCGGCGTAAATTACAATAGGAATTCGGTCGGCCCGATTATATTTATTAAAATATATAAATTTGTCATCATGAGGATCAATCATTACAGGCTTACAAAGTTTATGTTTTTGGCAAATTACTTTATGTCTATCAAGCCCATGCTGCCCCCATGGCTTGTTTTTATTTGGTTTAACATTAAAAGTTGTAAAACATCGCTTGCAAATAATTATTTTACTTTCATGTTTTGTTCTTTGCGCTCTGATTAATCTTGAGAAATTAGCTATGTAACAATAATGTGTTGTTGATATATTTGAGAAAAAAAACAAATCGTAATGATCGGATTTTTCGATATTATTTATGTGAAGTGGATAAATTTGATTTTTAACATCGCAACTATAAACATTGACGGATATGTTATTAATTTTTTCAAATTTTTTTATTTGATTGATTGGTGTAGGGTAATCAATACAATTAAAATTAAGCCCACTTTTTTTTTCTAAAAAATTAAAATATTTAATACTAAAATTATTTTTATTTTTTTTTTCATTAAATTTTGGTAAAATTGCATATTTAAAACAACTATTGTCGTAATTCATTACGTTTATTATTGCTTTTTTATTATAAATTGATTTGGGTAATTTTATAAATGAGGAACCTCCTAGTAAATTTACTTTATTTGTTCTTAATTGGAGACCATCTAAACTAATTTGCCTCCAAGAAGAACCCTTCAACAAAAATGACTCTTGTTCATTTAATAATTTGTCAAACATGTTTTTTAAAAGGGAAGAAAAATTTGATGTAAAATAACATAAAACATTTCTTGTTTTAAATGCAACATCCCGAACTTCCCCAGTAATTAAATTTTCATACACTAAGTCTACAATAAATTAAATTATATGTTGATGAGGAACATAGTTCTTTTAGTTTCGATTTTAATGAAGCAGAAGTAGAATTTAAAAATGACAATAAATCAATATGGTTTTCGTTGTTTTTATAATAAAAAGTTTTTGATCGATTATTTTTAAATTTCTCAACTTCTACTAAATTTTCCCCAGTTGTGTTTAATCGGTTAATTTTTTTAATGCGGTTAAATTTTGACATTCTTAACAATTAATTCAAGTCCTTACTAAAATAAAATATATTAAAATATCACTTATGTATGAACTGTTGATCGAAGTAGATTGTCGGTGTAATTGTTTATTGGAAACACTTGAATTACATAATCCTCTGTGGGTTCAGCATATAAATTACGATTGTCACAGACAGTGGTGTATTTTCGACATACAATGCACCTTCGTCTTTGGCAATACGTTTGTAGCACATTTATATCCTTGAACATGATATGGATTGCATTAAATTGTAAATTTACAAGATTTGACACAAAATATTCCTGATTGAAATAATTGGCACATTCAAATGAGCAAAATATATCAACAATATTACCATCAAATGAATATCGAACTTCCCTCACGACAAATGCTGAATGCAACTGTCGAAAATATTCATAAACTTCACGTTCACTGTGAGCAAACGGATATTTTGCAATATGTCGTATTGTGCTCGGATGTATACGATTAGTTACATCACAGAGATTATCGTCGGGTATCATTTCTGTTAAAAATGAATAAAATGATTATATTTTAAAATTTAAACTTAATAATTAATTAACATACAATGAAATATTCTGCTCGCTGCATGCGACGTTCTTGCTTACCAGCTTGTTTCGCAATGTGTTATATGTGTTATTAATCTAATGAACGCACTATTTAAGTAGCATGAAAAAGCAGATATACTGTATGCCAATTTAAAATAGCTTATATTTATATTTTCAAACAGCACCTTATATGTTAATGAAAAATAAAAGTGTAAATCAAATTTTATTTATAATCATTAACGTACAAAATACTAAAAATAAAAAATAGTGTAGTGTGCAGTAATGGATATATCAATCGATTTTTTACCATAGACAATATCATATATGGTAAGGCAAATATGAAATTTTAGATTACTGTGTTGTAAATAGCAAATATCTTTTAATTTTAAAGTGTAATCAAATTTTATTTATAATCA